>CM067362.1:14900759-14951398 GCA_034401795.1 Chaetoderma sp. LZ-2023a
AATAGTATCAATAACTGGTATAACTTTGAGACGATTTTCACGAATTATGGTTTTGGACGCACTATCTATTTGGATGTCAATTGAATCAACTTTACGACCAGCAACAGACTGAAGGTTTCCAGCACTCGCAATGCACTCCTTGTGATAAGTGGTCTTCTCGTAATCGTTAAACACCTCAACAGCCTTTGTCCAGTTAGAAAAAGATATCCTCACAAGCTTTCCCAGAGACTGACTTCCAATACCCGCTTCTGGCGCGAATAGTACACAGTACTTACAAAATGCACCACTCCGAACCTGACTGTATAAGAGCCACTTCCACCGATGCAGCCATTGGTGCTGGAATCGTAGATTACGCTTGCCTCGGGAAGAAAATATATAGTCTGCGTCAGGAACCCACGCATTACAAAGGAGGTCCAAGCGCTTCTCCATGGTTAACTGTTAAGAAAATAAAAATCTATTCTATTTACTTCCGACTAGTCAATAACCATTACATGTGCATTATTATCATTTATAGACCAAAGTAAAGGGCGTATATAACCGATGCGTTTGTTGGTTGGTTGGTTGGTTGGTCTTGAACTGTACAAGATAAATGTATTAGGTGATCTACCTCTTGTTCTATAATGACGAGGCTGTCATTCAAACCAAGGATTTTAAATTGTTACTAGACATCTGAATTCTGAATAAAATGTATGATTAAGATTAGGATCGAATACTGGATGTGTGGGTTTTTGGAAAGCACAATGGCATGTGATGCTCACCTGGACCATTATCATTTACATTGAATTAATGAGTAGCATTTTAAAGGGACACTGTGACTAGCTGTACAGACACCGGAGGATGGACGGACACCCGCCAGTCGCCATGCCATACGCTTCATTGGACATTCTGGCCAGATGAGCAAACAATATGGAATACAGTAATAAATTAGAACCTCTCACTCAAAGCTGGGGCCAGAATCAGATGAATGACCAGATTAGCAAGATATTCTAATATTAGAAGGCATTCAGAGATTGCGTACATCCGCCACACACGATTACCTCCTAATAATTGATCTGTATAAAGGTCATCAGCCCAGCGACATGAACCAATTTCCAGCATATTTTATTAAGCATTTAATAATAAAACCGGCCTCCTTAGTGGTCTAGATGAATGTCCATTCGCAGACAGAGAAAAGACTCATTTTGGAAATTTACAATTGGAATAACTGCTCCGATATCCACGTCAGTCATAGCTGGTCCGATATCCACGCCAGTTATTCCAGTGGTAAATCTTAAAAAGATAGTCTTCTCTTGGCCTGCAAATAGACATTCAAAAAGCAAATATTTTGATTTTCAGGAACAAATTTAGTCACTAAAGGGTTAAACTGTTTAATCCATTACGTCACAGAATTTCAATTTTAAAATCGTTATATACAATTAGACGAGCTATGTTAATTTGAAATTAATTTAACTGGAAACTCCCACAACTCGTTATAGGCCTATTCAAAACTCATTGAGGTGTAATACAAATATATTTCGAAATTGCGTTATTTAATTTTTAATGTGGTAACTGTAAGACTCTACTAGTAGTGCAGCAGATTAACCCAAAATATATGAGGTATTGTGCACTTTGTGGTACAAGCATGAAATTTGGCAGGGAGATTGGGGATTCTATCCCCATTATTTTAAGATCTGGACCCATCCTGAAAGTCACATGTGACGGGTTTGGCAGCAATTTTAAGATTTGCCATATTCGGAATCTAATTTGAGCCATTACAGTTTCTGTGTCAACTTCTACTAAAGGAATTAGTTCAATTTAACTAAGTAAATATATACAACTTTAATGCTTACTACATTTAAACATGAACAATCAATAGAATCAAGTTCCAAGACGGCAAAAAATTTCAAAATTGCCACAAAACATAGCACTTTGTAACAAGAGGCCCAAGGGCCTGTGACGCTCACCTGGACATTAGCTTTAAGACATTCGGATTCAAAAGAGAGAGATCTTTAAATTCACAATATAAATATTGGACTACAGTGACGATAACTACATATATTGCCCATAATATTTTTGAAATCCAAGATGGCCACGAAGACAATCACGAAATAAACAAGAGCTCAGCAAACGGTGCATAATACCCCGCCCCGCTAAAAAGTTGAGGAAAATTTTAAGTAACAGGTGAATTAGAAAAGATGATTTCTCTCCACCTAATATTTACACTGAAAAAAGAATTTCTAATCTAAGTTCGAAACTTGTCGAGATCTGGCCTGAAAAAGATTTTTTTAATGATTTTTAAGCACTTCAGGGGAGATAACTCTAGCAAATATGTACGGATCGCGCCAAAATAAAATCATGACACATCGTCTCCGCCTAATATGTACACTGTGAAAAGAATTTCTAATCAGAGTTCGAAACTTTTCGAGATCTGGCCCGGGAACAAATTTTGTACGATTTTGAAACACTTCAGGGGAGATAACTCTAGCAAATATAGACAGATCTCGCCGAAATAAAATCATGACATGTCGTCTCCACCTAATATGTACAATGTACCCTTCAGGCCAGGTGAGCTAAAAATATGAACCGCTGGTAAGTAGGTTTATTGTAGTAACTATCTTTTACAGGGACATATAAGCCCTGTCTATGTTTGTATGTAGATATGATATACAAGCAATATAAAATGGAATGAGCACTCATAGAACAATACCCTCGCCATCTGTGTCACTTTGCAAAAATTAGATTTTGCTTGGTTTTTCACATTTTTCGGATTTTTGGTTTAATCTGGATTCAGTTCAAATTACTGCTAAATGTAATCTTAAGTATTACATCCCACATTCTTATTTTAAAATTTGGGGAAAATTAGATAATTCCTTTTCAAGATATCAGTTGATCCAGGTTTTGATCCAATCCATTCGAATTTGGACACTTTTCGCTGGATCATGATGAAATTCGACCTTTGTTGTTCGAGAATTTCAGCCAGGTCGTACCAGTAGTTTCCGATATATCCATGCACAAAGACACACACATAGACAGACCCGATAGCAATACCATCGTCCTCATGTTCGGTGAGGATGACGATAAACATCCTTATTAACTGTAAGGCCGCTAAATTCTTTCAGACATACATGTATATCTCTGATTCTGAAGGATAATTTGAAAATAATTAACGGTTTCAAAATTAAGCCAAATTAAATTTATCCCCTAGTGAAACAGTGAACTGTTTGACTGCTGGAATAGTGGAGACGACATCGTCCATGTGTTATAATTCTGAATCTGTTAAATCTTCTGAAACTAATTTGACTGAAAGTCTTTGGTGCATGGTTAATCCACCTAAAGCGTTCAGTCGATTATTTTCAAAATAATCAACAGTTCCATAATTATTGCCACTAAAATTACTGTATATATCCTGTCACACATAATTCAAAATACCTATCAAATTACTCACTTAATATACTAATCATACATAGAAATACTTGATTGATAAATGGGTACAGTAACTGTTGTTAGCGTAGTGAAATGGTAGTTGATAATGTTCACATTAACTACCAACTTACACGTTTGTATAACATATTATAGTTCATGGATTAATACTAAGAAGTCAACTTGGAACTCTAATATCAAATTCTAATCCTGACAATTTCCTGAACAGGCACAGAGTGAAGTACATTTAAGCACTGCTTTCATACATTTACATCGTCCTCGACATGTCTTCTTACAACTACAGTGTATGAGTTCATAGCACGACTTCGATGCTTCTGGGAGCGTAGTCCAGAATGGTTGCCAATCCGTGGAACTCTTAATCCAGCCCCAATCAGACGGATTTGGCAACTGCGGATTTGATGACAAACACATATTCCAACAGTAGCACTGGTAACGGGCTCGCTTTATGTGCTGCTCCAATGCAGCCTGAGTTGGTGGAATGTTCTCCAATGTACGCGATTTCTGGGCGAACAGTTGCTTCCTAGCATCATTGACTCTAATAATATCACTTGTTCTAGAATACATGAGGACAACAAAGCGCTCTAATAGTTCCATAGACTTGTCACTGATAGTTTCTGAAATGTTCATTAGCTCCGCAAGTGCCTCAGTTACCTCAGGGAATGAGTTCCACGTTGACCACGCTGTGTTTTTCCCTATACCCCCAAATGACGACACCGTGTCACAGCCCGTAAAGGCATGAAACATTGGAAGGGTAGCAGATTTCCGGGGTCCAATGATTGTAACTATTTCATGGATGGCTACGAATCTGAAATGTCCACCTGTACCGAATGCAACCCACAATTCATCTGCTTGTATTTTGTTTAGCGTCGCTATTGCCAACACCACAACATCAGTATCAACGGTACGCACCAATAGTTTTTTGCAACCCTTCTTAGTAGCATCTGCCATGTGTAAAAACAGACGCGTGTCAGCTTCCTCGTGTGAACACGGCGACAGTTCTGAGATATCTGTCTGTTCAGAAGAGCAGATCACATTAGTTCCATCAGTTGCATATATGTTCCTTCCTTCTCCTTGCAAAAGCATAACTTGGTGTGACAAGAAACTGAACAGTTCTGTTTTGTTCTCGTCCACGCGCAAAAAATCCTTCCAATTCTTGGGCATTGCTGAAGAGGAAACAACTCGTCTACGCACACCTTTTCCCCTCTTTTGCCTGGTGGTACCCTTAAGGCTAGCTGGCTGATATTGGTCCCACACTATATCAATACGATTGGTATTCTGAAGCTGTGAGGATACATAAGGCACAAACACCTGCTGTGCATACTCTAAGAAGGTTTTTGCTGTTCCAGGATTCAGCATCTGGACCACAGCGGCACCATCCAGAAATTTG
Organism: Chaetoderma sp. LZ-2023a; assembly: GCA_034401795.1. Taxonomy (NCBI): domain Eukaryota; kingdom Metazoa; phylum Mollusca; class Caudofoveata; order Chaetodermatida; family Chaetodermatidae; genus Chaetoderma; species Chaetoderma sp. LZ-2023a. The sequence goes on from CM067362.1 coordinate 14,905,567, forward strand.
GCATCAACAACTGGAGATTGTTCTGTTGTGATTGTCCCTGCTTCAATGCAAGGCATTAGATCTGCCTTTGTACCAAGCCGTAATTTACCCCCTAATGACAGTGATGGAGGGGATCCTTGATTTTCATGGCAGAAGAATTGGTCCACATCACCATCTCTCGCCTGACAAGCCACATATAACCTAGAGAACAAATTACAATCACTCTTTACTGACTGCAACTGTAGTTTATCTTTTGACAGTACTTTGACTGATGGGCGGCTGAAGAGAGGTAACTTGTTCTTGGGCAATGGATCTGTAACAGGCTTAACACAATTGGATAACCGTTCATCAACAAACTTAGTGAACTGTTCCTCACCAAGGGTTTTCACTTTTCTGATAGTTTCAGCAACTGAACTGTTCATAATATCTTTCGTGTCTAGAACGAGAAGATCGGCACTGTCCTCCAGAAATGGATTTCCCATCTCTTGTATAACTGCTATGAGGGACTTGACATCTTTCAGAAAGGCAGACTGGACCGCGGGTTGTTGGTCATGATGAAGACCCTCCAGGTTTTGCTTGACTTTTGATCCACTAATTATCTGATCTTCTTCAAACTCTCTAACCAGCCGTGCCACTTCAGGGCCCGCAACAGTCCAGCGACGCAATGCTGCAGGATTGTCAGTCAGTCCAACTGCTCCTCCCGATGTTTTAACCAAACAATTATTCTGCTCGTGGCATTGGTCGATTGCCATTGCTGAAAATTTGTTGCTTGTTTTGTGGACCACAAATTTTCCAGAACGAAACTCTGCAAGGATGTCTGGATGCTTCGAGGACAGAATCATCATGTCGCGGATGTGAACAGATAACCAGCGGGCATAGTGTGTATGATCTAATGCAAACATCCATGGTGTGATCTGTGCTAGTGATTGTAGATACAAATCAAAATTTCCTTCCCGAATTGATCTTACATAGATGAGAAGCATGATCTCTAAGGACAGAACGGTAAGCCAGTAATCAAAATGGACACTTTGAACTGCCCGCTGTGCACACCAGTCGTCAAAGCTGAGAGTAGTTGGAGACGTTTCTGTGTATGCCTGATGGATCAAGCAATGTAGACTCGCTGCTGTGACCTGGTGAGCATGGCGTGTTTTCGTCACGTGGCTTGCCGAAATGAACGAATCTGCTGTGCCAGAGCTTGCAACATCAGCTTGTGTCAGAGCACTCGTCCATCCACTGTCTTCGAGCCAATCCCCCAAAAGCTATAATATAAGACAACAATGTTTGTAGATTTAGTATGCTTAATAGGACATTCACACATGTGCAATGAAAGCCCGACACACTATCTGTAAACCCTGGATGGAATTATCTGGGGAGACCTAGCGATTTGCCAATCATACAAGTCCAAAATGTTTTGCCTTGGAAAATGTCGATTTGCAGATGAAGAGAAGACACTTTTGGAGAAGTTATCACTGGAAAGACTGGTCCGATAAGCAAACCAGTTATTCAATTGGCAAAGTCTACAAAAATGCTTCTCTTGGTGTATACAGATGGACATTGGAGAGAATCTGAATTTGATAATGAGAATGTTAAAGGCATAATATGCTGTGGGTAGGATGATGTATAACAGTGTTGCTTAAGGTAGGGGTTACTGACTTATTGTCTTTTCATATCCCGAAATGAACATCCAATCAAGCACGCATTATACTTTTCTTGGCCAATCGTAACAATTAAAGGATTAAGAGATTTATTTAATGAAACTGAGATGAGGATGGTGAGGTGGATGTGTGGTGTCTCTCTGAAGGACAGACTGTCCAGTGCAGAACTCCGAAGAAGAACGGGAATGGAGGCGATTGGAGATGTGATGAGAAGGAGCAGACTGAGATGGTATGGTCACGTGGAGAGGAAGGATGACGCCGACTGGGTGAAGGGTTGTACCAAAGTGACGGTGGAGGGGACAGCTCCCTCTGGCAGGCCGAGAAAGACCTGGCAGAATACTGTGTCTGCCGACATGAGACTGCTGGGAATAGACCAACGGGACGCCAGGGACCGTGTCAAATGGAGGAAGGCCATAGGAAGAACAAAGGCGAACCCAGCACAGCCTGGAAAACAGGGTTGTTTGATTTAAATCAAATGATTAAAATCAGTGATTTAAATCATGATTAAAATCAGTCCAAAAAAATCATGATGCGATTTTTTTAAAAGTCAGTGTTTTTTTAATAAAATCATCATATTGTATTACTTGCTTTATTTCATCTGTATACACCCAATAACCTTTAAAAACTGTTGTTTTGACCTTGCCTCACAGTTGTTTTATAGGTGTTGCTTCTGTCCCTGATACTATAACCCCATTATCCCCATTTACTGCCCAGACTTTGCTAGATTATCAAAACATTCAGGCTAACTCCTTTCTCTGACTTTGATAAACAATGTATGTAAACTGATGGACATTGATGGATAAAAAAACATAGACAGCACTCGTGTAAGAGAGATCTGGTTTACATGCAGCCAGGTTAAGAAAACACATTGAATCCCACAGTACATATAAGCAAATAGAATGTTTCTTAACTCATCATTTGTTCAAAATAAGTTAAGATGCCTGGAAGAAAGCAAGATCACATTTGGATGTACTTTGATAAGGATGTTGAGATTGGTAAATCTGGTTGTAAGGCTAAGTGTAAAGAATGTGGCAAATCTATGCAAGGCATAGTAGCACGTATGAAGCAGCATCATAGTGAATGTAAGACTGATACACAAGATACACCAGCAATAACAGTCTCTACGCCTAGGAAGCGCCCTGCCCCAGAGGCAGGGGAGTCATCACCGTTGTGTACGCCTACCAAGAGAACCAAAATCAGTGCAGGTAAGAGAATATTATGTGTCTACCTTTCCTGGCTGATACAGTAATATTTTATTTTGCAGGTCTAGACCACTATGTTTTGAGAACATCCCAAATTGAGAAAGACGCCATCGATGAGCAAGTCGGTCGCTACGTGTACGCTACTAACACACCACTCTCTGCAGTCACACATCCAGAGTTCATTAAACTAGTCCAGATGCTGAGACCAGGCTACTGCCCACCAAGTCGGTATGAAGTAGCCGGTAGTTTACTGGACAAGGTTCAGCAGTCACTGCAGGATGAGTGTAAAGAAAGGCTTGAAGGCTTGAAGGCAAGACTGTCTCCATGTGTTTAGATGGTTGGAGTAATATACATAATGAACCTGTAGTTTGTGTCTCTGTAACCACTTCGGATGGTGATTCCTATCTTAATAAATTAATTAAATTGACTTAAAATTGCATATCTTATCATTAATTAGTAATATAAAAAACATGGTTATAAAAATCTGATTTAAATCAAAAAAATCGATTAAAATCCTCAACCCTGGTCAGATTCCTGTCCTTGCTGCTGACCAACCCTTGTATGCCATAGCCAAGCAAATACAATGGACGTGGTCAGATACACATGGAGAAGACTCCTTCATAATAATGTTTGGCGGCCTACATATTGAAATGGCAGTCTTAAAGGTAAGTATAAAACACTGCTTCCAGTACAGTGCTTCAAGTATATTCCTCATGGTTAAATTTATTCCAAAATATCCAAAGATATAATACATACATGATAACAAATTGACATTTAGTATCTAGTACTCTTAAATATTTTGAAATTATATTGACTGAACTGGAAATTTCAATAAATATGTTCACCAATATCATAATGTGTTCATCTAATAAATGACAAAAACAGTGGCTGTCATAATTTTGGAAAATGTCCTCCTACAATGGTCATGAAACGACTATCAGAGAAAATTCCCAACTTGATTGACTGTACTGTGACAGCTAATCCAGCTGGAAATTTTCAAAATAACTTTTGTTTTGGCACTCTAAACCGTCATCCAAAATATGAAAATAAATAATTACTAAATGTTTTAGCCATTAGAGGATTACCTAATCTAAACACTACAACTTGATCCAAACATTGTCAAAATACAAGTTGGAACTATGTGTGCTGGTCAATATTACCAATGAATATGATACAGTTTCTTCTTCTTCTTCTTCTTCTTTATCGTTTTGAGGCGGTTTTTCCAGCAGGGTTGATAAAAATCATGATTTTTTTTATAAAAATCAAAAAAATCCGATTTTTTTGATTTTTATAAAAAAAATCATGATTTTTATCAACCCTGCTGGAAAAACCGCCTCAAAACGATAAAGAAGAAGAAGAAGAAGAAGAAACTGTATCATATTCATTGGTAATATTGACCAGCACACATAGTTCCAACTTGTATTTTGACAATGTTTGGATCAAGTTGTAGTGTTTAGATTAGGTAATCCTCTAATGGCTAAAACATTTAGTAATTATTTATTTTCATATTTTGGATGACGGTTTAGAGTGCCAAAACAAAAGTTATTTTGAAAATTTCCAGCTGGATTAGCTGTCACAGTACAGTCAATCAAGTTGGGAATTTTCTCTGATAGTCGTTTCATGACCATTGTAGGAGGACATTTTCCAAAATTATGACAGCCACTGTTTTTGTCATTTATTAGATGAACACATTATGATATTGGTGAACATATTTATTGAAATTTCCAGTTCAGTCAATATAATTTCAAAATATTTAAGAGTACTAGATACTAAATGTCAATTTGTTATCATGTATGTATTATATCTTTGGATATTTTGGAATAAATTTAACCATGAGGAATATACTTGAAGCACTGTACTGGAAGCAGTGTTTTATACTTACCTTTAAGACTGCCATTTCAATATGTAGGCCGCCAAACATTATTATGAAGGAGTCTTCTCCATGTGTATCTGACCACGTCCATTGTATTTGCTTGGCTATGGCATACAAGGGTTGGTCAGCAGCAAGGACAGGAATCTGACCAGGGTTGAGATGCTGAACAGCTGCCTTGACTAGATCCATAGAATGCTTAATCATCGCCACCGAGTGTGCATTGTCCAGGAACAGGGGCAACAGGCCATTTAGTGCAGATGGAGGGCAAGATGTTTGCTGCATGTCAGCATGATAGGCTGACCAGGATATCCAGTCTCCACTCACAAATGTATCATTCTCTGTGGCCGTCATCACTTTGTTCAGCCAAACTCTCTCTTCATCTGAGGCTTCAACTGTAAGTCGATTGTCTGGAGGCTTTACAGGTCCACACACCACTGGTGCGTTGAATTCTTTTGTTCGTAGTGAAGCTGGTGGAACAGATGTGAAGCTTGATGGTAATGGAGGTACCACTCTGGTCGAGGAGGTGTCTTGATTAATAACCAGTTCGTCACGTGCCATGCCAGTTGATCCATGAGAGAGGTGCTGTATGATGGAAATGCTTGTTCCATGGAATGAATCATGTGAAGTAGCAGAGCTGGGATTGTGGTCTACGTTATCAACGGCACTTGTGGTAAATAATCCATGGCGCATCTTTGGTGGGCACACAACATTGTCTAATTCGAATCGTGTACATACCCCCTTCGCAATGTCTGATGTTATTTGCAATAACCTGTCATACGATATACACAATCCCAGACTAAAGAACGTGTCAACCAGAGATCTCTTGCGGGTGAGACCATGAATTTTAAGAGCAACGTATATGGGAAGGGGACTCTCACGGTCACGACTATGGCGTGCTGTACTTGTTGAATTGGCGGCCCGTGCATATTTAACACTGTTGAACATCAAGAGCTGAGATATGGAAAGAGCAGCAATTCTATTTGAGGAGCCGTTTTCTGTCTGAGTTTTAATGTTCGGGCCTTCCTGTATCATTTCTACGAGTGTCAGCAAAGTGGTTGGTATGGACTCCTGTTGACAACCCTCCTGAAATGATCCGTTGAAAGAGAACTTTTGATTGAACATTTCTTGACGCACAATCTGAGCAGCTCTTGCTAAGCACAGTGCTTCACTATCACGGTCACATGCCTTTCGTAGTGCACCTCCAATGTTCTGGTCAAAAGTAAGAAGTATTCCACGACCATCTCTGTGAGCTATAAGGTCAGGAACTGCTGCTAGCAATCTGTTTTTCAGTCTTGTGCTGTGAATTCTGTTGTCCGCAATAATAGCCCCTAGCTGGATAAGACGCTTTGCATACATATCTGCTAGACAGGCTAACTCGAAGACCGCAGCTGTATCTTCCTCTGTTCGGAATTCTTCTATATACGCAACTAACTGTGCAAAGACAATACCATGCAGATGATCATCCGGTTTGTCACAATTAATGGTGGTAGCCGTCCTTGACAGTTTGTTTCTTCATTGCACGTTCTAGTTTCAAATCACTGAATTTTAACAAGCATGTTTTGTGCCATGCTGCCAGATTTCTCTCAAATGTTGCTTCGATACCACTTCCGTCATCAAGTCGGTCAATGTCAATGTCCATTGGTAAACACCTGATTTTATTAAATTCATCCATGTTATTAGCGAAAGACCTATACGCACTTCCAACACTTTGATTCAATTTCTTCACGGGACATTGGAGAGCATCCCCTGTATCTTTCTGGCACAATGCGCACAGGTCCCAATTTGTGGATGTGAGTGACTTGGGCTGTTTTGATCCGCTTGGTTGGTCAGGATCTACTAGCATGAAACGTTTGGCCATGGCTAAAAGATGTTCATCTACTCTAATCTACTAAACCTGAAAAACAACAAGAACTATAATTTAGTGTTATACCTAAAGTTGGGATAATTTATACATATCAACATATCATTAAATATGCAAATTGGCGGCCATGAAATATGCAAATTGGCGGCCATTTTGAATTTTTCTATCATTTTGGGAGATAAAATAATAGGCCACTATAATTTTTCCTTCATTTTGGGAGATGCCATTATCTTGCATGTGTCTTGATGGTATATGCTACATGCTTTATGTTAATTTTGTCTACAATAATTCGTTCATTCGTCATTATTTAGTACCGGAAATAGTGAAAAATAGGTTTCGCATACCGGAAAAGTAAAAATGGCTACCACGGTAGATCCAGGCGACTTTCGGGATGGGTCCAGTTCTTAAAATCATCTGTAGTGTATGTAGATTCATTATACAAAATCTCTTGCTTGTACCAGAAAGTGCACAATTAAGTGGATACTCTGCTGCACTATAGTGCTAGTAGCCATAGTTGCCTGCTTAATTATAGCGGATCTCTCGTATTATTTGTTAATCTTGTCTATCGGGGTTGTTGGGGGTATCGCGAACGTAATACCAAAACTAGGCGGCATATGCCGTTGAAGCAGCGACCTTTTAGGATTGATGAATTAAATACCAATTGAAAATTGGGGAAGGGGTCTAAACTAAATCTCGTCTTGCAAAGCACATTCTTAGGGGTAACCCACTGTTAGCCACATAGCTAATTTGGTTGAATTTCACCCATCAGTTTGGGAGGAGTTAACGTGACGGACAGTTAGACAATTAATTTGACCTTTTGACTCCTGTCACGCTGCCTTGAGGGCGGAGCCTAATCAAAATGTCGCCTTGCAAAGTGCATCCTCTGGGTATCCCACATACCAAAGTTGGTTCAATTCCACTAAACAGTTGGAGAGGAGTTAGCGTAATGGACAGACAGACGGGTGGACGGACAGACGAACAAAGGGTCCTTTGCTGTAGGATGGATGTAATGATGGTAGAGAAGCATCCTGTTAAGTCTCATTGTGATCGGATAACCCATTGATGAATTAAATACTGTATCGTTTGAAAAAACCCATTTTGAACGAAAACCTTAAGTTGAATGGGTGAGCCTCATGGAGTAATGGAATGAGGGACAGACAGACGGGCTAACAAAGGTTCGCATGGTGTAGGATGGATGCAATGATGGCATAGAAGCATCCTGTTTCATTGTGATCGGATAACTCATTGATCCTTTATATTTCAATTTAAAAAACAATACATTTTGAGGGTGGAATTAGGTAACGGACTAACAATTAAAGGCTCCTATAGTCGTAGGCCCTATGGAGCCGCTCGATGATCGTGGCTAATTAAAATTCATGCATTTATGTCACTGTCATTATTGTACAAATACTCTTAGAAACTCACTTTCCTAGATTCATCTGAGTCATCTCCACAGAAGAGGCCAATGTCATTAGCAGGTTGTTCCGTTGGCACTTCAGCAGCACATTGTACAGTGACTGGAGTCTCTAATACAGTTTCCGTATTCATATGCTGTGGCAGTAAATTGTTAGACGTACTGGCTCTGATATCATTGTTTATTACGGAGGTACAACCAGCTTACCAGCGTCACGAGAAGGTTTAAAAAACGAATAAATTGTTGTCTTCTGCCGTTTTTTATCACCCATTTTAAACAGTTACACTGATACATACGATAATATGAAATACGCATTGCTTTCTGACCGCTTGTAGGTCAGCCAATGCGGAGACAGCATCAATGCTACACGGCACGTGACTACGTCGATATGCGCGTGGCCGCTGGTAGACAATGAGGTCAATTATCCAGCCTGACTTGCCGTGTTTCTCACTGTTTCTATATGCAGTGATCTCACTTGCGCACATAGGCTGATTTTATTGTGACTTAGATTTTAAATTTTTTTGCCATGCCCATGGGGGGTGTTCTAACACCCAAAACACCCCCTTAGCTACGCCCCTGGAAATTAGATTGCTATTTGATAGATATATCAACACATCCCCCAAAGAACAAATGAGGAAAAGGAGAACAATGGGAAAATCAACATATTACCACATTAAGAATAATTCTTTAATCCAAAATGTTGAAGGATTTCTTTTCAAATGTCATAGTACAGGAGCCAAGGGGTATTTTTGGGGTTGAAAGGGCCCCTAAATCACCCACTTGATTTTGGTAGAGGATGTCCTTGGTCATGTTTTTAGCGAGGGTGGACGTTCCCAAACCAGGCAGTAATGTTGCTATTCACCGGTCTGTCTGAAAAGCTTAGGGGTAGGGGATAGCTTTGACAGCGCTAATTTTTCAGACAAATCGGTGAATAGCAACATTACTGCCCGGTTTGGGAACGTCCACCCTCGCTAAAAACATGACCAAGGACATCCTCTACCAAAATCAAGTGGGTGATTTAGGGGCCCTTTCAACCCCATATACCCTGGATAGCTCCAGGACTATCAAGACAAAAGCTGAACTTGCAGAGTATTTAGGTAGCACGTGTCTAGCTCATACTATAAGTCGAGTTAACAGATTGAAGAGATTTAATGTGATGTCTGGAACAGAATGCAAGGGGAATATTCCAATTCACAATATACGAATCATCCACAGCCAAGAAGCGGCAGATACATTACTATTGCTACACGCCCTTATAATTCCAAAAGATGCAGAAGTTGTAATTGATTAACCAGACACAGATTGTAAATGTGGGATTTGTGGATTAGCTACCCGCGAACCCCACGGCTACCTTTTGGCACCCGGGTAAATATTTGCAGGCGGCCTTTGACACTGCAGGTCAAGTATGTTTTGCATGACATCCTCAGTCTTGAATATTCATAACATCGTCCATAGGTCGTTATGACATGATGAGTGTAGAACTTTTATGTAATGATTGTTTATATCCATATCGGGATATCTGATTCCAACCACTGCTATTGTTATAGTCATCCATGTTGCTTGCTGAAAGTATAGATGATGTATTTTATGTAAATGTTTTGAGGTTTTCTAAATGGATGATTATGATCCCAGGTGATGGACAAATTCGATTAGCCATATTTTTGATTTATGTTTGATTAAGATTGGTTGCTACAATCTCAGACGAATATTCAACCCAAACAAATCGAACTGAATCTTTAACCACTGGAAGGTCAGAAACTTGTTCTGTCACTCGGATGCAAGTTATAAATACCACAACAGTAAGACGCTGTCAGATTAAGTTCAAGATAGATCTTAAAGGTCTTGTGAGGACTTGTGGTCGATAACGAGTTTTAATTAATTTTATGGTCTACTATACTATTTAAACACAATAGTGTCACTTTGGAGTGAGAAAAATATGTTAGGCAGCCCAAATAACGGGATTAAATGACACCTCAATCTGAATCACATCACCACTCTCTGTGACGTCACACTGGGAACGGCACTGAGCTGGGTCAATATTTTTCTGTCTGTAGTACAAAGGTAACATATTTTAAAACGTGCGTTTGACAGGATAGACTTCACCTACCATAACATAAATTATGTCAGGTTGAAGCTAAGTCTTCAAGAAATAAAAATCATGATTTAAAAAAATCTATTGTGATATTTACTAATTTTTTTATGGTTTCATGGATAGCTATATTCGCGTAATAATAGGCCTGTATAAAAATCGGCAATATTTCAATGCATGTGACAAATACTCAGTAGTCTATTTAGGCCTAATTGCGGATCCGTTACCATTCTTCATTTAATATCTGGAATGGATGGATGTGAGCGTGATGATCGAGGTTGGTGGGAGAGGTTGACGATGGCTATAGTTGTACTATTATTCATATCTAAACGTATAGGCTACAGAGTGCAGTTACAACTTTTTCTGAAGATTACGAATCTACAATAAGTGTGTCAGTGTGTCCTATGTGAAATTTCCCATGACTACTGATTAGAATGTAATTGTTTACCTGTAAGCTTTTGGCAATGTGTTTGTATAATAATAATGTAGAGGCATGTACGGGTCAACACGTACGTTGGTGTGTGGGGAGGGGCATCACGCCTGTGACAACCATATGAACTATATCATTTTCAAACTAACTTCTTCCATGTATGGAAGTAGCATACACTCATATTTCAATGTTATGAACAAATTTTAAATAGGTAGGTGAACTGACAGATGTCCAGAGGTCGCTAGCGTATCAGCTTTACTTACAGTGCAGCTCATAAATAAGTTTAAATGCTTTCAAAGCAAAAACACAAATATGGTAGTTAGAACCATATGAATATGATACAAGAAACGTTATGTTGAATATTTTGAACACAATTTAGGTTGAAATCCAACCCAATTATGTTCAAAACAGTCAGCAGTATATGTTATTTAAGTTGTACTAAACGCGTGCGGACGACAGTGAAAGCCTCGCTACGCACCTCGACTGCTGCCTAAATTGTAAACAAACCGTGTACTCTCAATAATATGTCAATGTAGACTATACACAAATAGATTAGTTTTGATTAGATTTATATTTACCCGACATTTTAGTTAACTTTAAACACATAACTGGAGTAACTGCTATAGTGCAATCATAAATTTACTCATAAGCCTACACAATGGTAAATTGCGATCGTACGTGCACTGAGGCCTACTTAACTATCATTTAAAAAGTTGTGTACATGCATGCCTATCATATATGCAAAATCTCTGCAGTCAATCCCGAAAGATAACATATATATGCATTTGTAGAATTGTATTCCAAGAAGTGTGTGGGTGGGTTTGATTAAATATAGCCTAATTCATGTACACGAAATCCGATGTTACCATCACGTCTAACAGGCATATACATTAGAATTGTCATGTTAGGCACCGTGACCATGAGGTCTGTCCTTAAATTTTAATCAACAAAAATATCATCAACTTCGATATTATTGAACAGTTGTGCATCTCGAACAATGTAGTGTTCCTGTGTGAACAATGAATTGTCAAAGACTATGCCTAATACGTGCAGCAGTAGAGAGCCTAGCTTTGCTCCCGAGATAATAATCTAGACTAATAGGAATTGGTGTCATCCCGGTGTGACGTCACAACTCTAGCGCGATAGCTTAAAACGTTTGGTTGTCAAGGTGCTTTGGCTGGGCCGATTACAATAATTTCAAAAGCATTTTGTTCTTCTAGTAAAGGAGAATCTGTATTATGATTGTCAAGTTAATCAGAGCGATCGGGTATCTAGTCCTCATAACATCTTTAAGATGATTTCTGGTACTTAATACAACAAGGTCTTACAAGATGGTTGATTAAGAAGGATATTTACATGATTCGAAGAAGCAAGTCAGATAGCAAGAACAGAGTATACGGATCCAGTTATGTGATTCATCACCGCACAGAAATCCCATGATGTATGCGTACTTATGGTAATTACCCGGAATGTACATAACAGGTCACAGATCACCTAGGCATACGTCATGACGTCTCAAAATAAACAGGTTCAGTCTCTTTAAATTTATGAGGGGCACTAACAAACGCACACCCTCCCCCCCCCCCCCCCCCCACACACACGTTTTCTTTGACCCAAGTAATTGTGGAATAACATCCCGTTCTACATTTCACTGAGACTTCCTCGACTGCCTGCTTGTCAGTCATCAACCTTAACTCCTCTAACAAGAATCTTGTGATTGGAAGGGACAGGTATCCGAGGGGAGAAGACTGGACCTACCTTCCCTTGAAAACCTCAAAAAGCGAAACGCCCTCTGCACCTAGAAAGCAGATATCCCTCTGGGCTTAGAAAAGGAAGGAACTACCAGGAACTGCGACCTAGGACAAAAAGATGAAATGGATTCAAAATGAGTCTGATCAATTTACGAAAACCCTATTTGGCAGGAAGCACCCTTAGGGTATAGAGATCGAAGCTGATCGGCCAAGTTGGCTGGCAGCCATCTTGGATTTTGTCTGATTTTTAGAAACGTCTAAAAATCTCAGCAACCGCTTGTCGATTTGATTCAAAAGTCAAGAATCATCATCTAGCGGAAGAGCTAAGCCAAGTTTGTTCAAGAGAACTTGATTGACATAATGGTTCAGCAGCTATCTTGTACACCAATCAGATTTTGCTGTGCCGAGGAATGACAATACCAGCAACACCAGATGATAAGTAAATTGAAAACGTTTTTCTTACTATTAAATTTTTTTCCCAGATTTAATCAAATGTGCCACTAATACAATTTAATTAGCAAATTTGTTAGTTATTTTTGTTTTACATTCTGACAATTACATTTGGAGAGTAGTAAGTGTTAATCTTCAAATTTGTTACATAGCAAGTTTGTTAGTTATTTATGCTTTAACAACGTTCTGACAACTAACACTTACTCCTCTCCGAACCGTGAGGCATGATCAGACACTGCAATTGGAAGGCTACGCTCAATTATGAATCCCGTGAATAGTGTTTCAGCCTGAATAATGTCTAAGTCGTGATCAGTTGTGGGACTACCAAATACAGTTGCAATGGAAGCTGTTTGGGATTTGCACTTTGCATACGACTGGTGTTTCTTTGTATATGTGATCCACCATGCCCAATCGAGAAATCACATCACAAAATGCTGAGGTGGTTGCGAGTTTACTCACCTGGAATTAAAAATACTAATTGTTAATTATAAATATAGATTTTATTTATGTATAAAATAGTTTTCAAGAAAAAAATTGTTTTACGATAGTATCTTGCAACACACCTCCCTCTAACAGTTGTTAATGCAATGAAGCTGAAAATTTCGCATTCAGCCCTCACCCACCCACTCCACCATACAATGCCATATTATAGGTAAATCAACGAAAAGCACCCACTTCATGTCAAAATATTTTTAATATATTCAACAGATCTCTTGTTTCTTGCTTTTAAAATTCTGATGCTGTCATTAATAACTAGCAGCAACCACACCCCATCCCCTATTGTCGGGTCTATTGCTAAGCAAATCCATTGTCCACACCCCCTCAATTCCCCTAATTTTATGCCACGACACCCCAGCCCACTACCAATAACTGCACATACCCCCACCCCCAACAGATCTTAACTTCCGAAAACTGAAATAGTGAGATTGGGGAGGGCCTTCCCTTAGGCTGATGCTTCGGTATCCACCGGAACATTTTAAAATTATGTGTTTTGGAATGGAATTTCACCAAAATATCAGGTCTTCAAGAGGGCCCTATGAATGTGATTATTAACCAGGGAAATACAAACGTATTATGTGTTCCACATTTCATGGAAGACAGGCTGAACTTGATTGCTACTGAAATCTCCAACATCTATGGCCTGAAATTTTACGATTACCATTGTCAGTTTTCGGCAAGGGCTGCCATAGTGTTGAAAGACAATAATATTAAAACAGATTGGTCCATCAGGGACAACTCTCTATTGAGTATGGTCATGGGTAATACCAGGGTTAACTCATGTGCAGGTTGTGGCTCTACAACACATAGCAGTCACTTCTGCCCTCAACAGCAGAGTTATCAGAGTGGAAGGAAATCTACTTTCACTCGACCATACCAACCATTTGATCGATTATACCAACCATTTAATAGGGGTGCTTCAAATTCGAGCTACCAAAATAATAACAAGGATAAATATGGACGGCTAAGGGTCCGGTTGAATGGCAAAGAAATTTGCAATAATTATAATGCAGAGCAGTGTGGCAGACAGAACTGCAATAACGTTTGTGCATGTACCTCTTGTGGATCAGTCGGTCACACATCAGAATCATGTAAGCTGTCTAAGCCAAACACCCGATGACTACAGTCATCTGATATAATACTTGATAGTCACACCTGTGAATATTGCTCATTTGAAACATGAATTACGCTACCACCCTGATACAAATTTTGTATCATATCTGTGCAATGGCCTTCAAAATGGGTTCGATACCATGGTTCATAATATATCCTTACCTATCAGCTGGCCCTTTCCAATTTCTGCCCTTTCCGTCTTACAGGTTTAGTCCTATAGGCATCGCTATCGGGAAATATTCCGGAAAACCACGCCTTATAGTAGACCTATCATCTCCTCATGACAACGAAGACCATCGAAGCGTCAATGATTTAATTGAGAAAAATGATTGTCATATGTTAAAATTCATGACACTATCAACATACTTCAGTCATTAGGGGATGGGGCTTCGCTCTGCAAGACGGATATAGCAGATGCTTTTAAATTAATGCCGATTATGCCTTCGCAATGGCATTTATTTTGCATTAAATGGGGAAGTCAATATTACTATTATAAAAGGCTAGCATTTGGTTGTCATTCTTCCCCCAAGATATTTGATACTTTGTCAGTTGCACTTTGTTGGATAGCTAAGGTGAACTATGGTATCGAACACATTCTTCATTTACTAGATGATTTTCTCACAATAGATCATCCTGACAATTGTGGTGAGCGAAACATGGCTATACTATGTCTTATATTTAATAGGTTGAACATTCCTATGGCAAAAAACAAAACTGCAGGGCCCACCACAGAGTAGGAGTATCTAGATATAATATTAGGTTGCCTAGCGATAAGCTAGATAGGATATCGCACATGTTAAAATCATTCCAGTCCCACCAGTCTGCTACAAAAAGGGAATTATTACAGCTTTTGGGGCAGGGTGATAATTCCAGGTAGGGCCTTTGTGTCACATCTCATAACCCTATCCACAACTGTCAAAAAACTCAATCATTACCTGAAACTTAATGACTGTAGAGGAGACTGTCTAATTGGAATGGCATATCTGTTTTTCATGATACGAAAGTTATTTTAGCCGACGACTTGGAATTGTATACTGACGCATCAGCCACTCTTGGTTTTGGGGGCTATTTTCAATGTCAGTGGTTTTCGGAGCCCTGGCCAGAAACCTTAACAATGTTGGTATCAGGTGAGAAAGAGCTTTCGATTGCGTTCAAAGAACTGTACCCTATCGTAGTAGGCAGCTTTTTGTGGGGTCACCTGTGGGGGAAGCGTCGCATCATGTTCAGGTGTGATAGTTCTGCTACAGTGGCTATTTTGCTCAAAGGTCGTTAGAAGACTAACACTATTAGCACCAACGCATAATTTTGTTGTTATGGCTAACCTTATAGCAGGCCACACAAATTCTATAGCGGATTCTTTATCTCGATTACAGGTGACCAGATTCAGGTAGCTGGCGCCCCAATTTTTTGGAACTCCAACCAGTCGTCGACAGATTCTGGGAATCAGCTATAGCTCCAAAGAGCAAATGTGCAAAACAGGTTTCAATACGTATATTCAATTTCTCTTGCTTACCGGTACTATTAGCTATTTTTCGCCCACAAGTCTGCCTGTGGATGAGGACACTCTTATTTATTTCGTAGCACATTGTGTCGACAAATGTAAATTCAGGTATGCCACAGACTTATGTGGTATCCGTTTTATGTGCTTACAGCATAATGTTCGGTGTGCTTCCAATAATCAATTGCAACGCTTGCAAGCAATTCTGTGTGGTGTTAAGAGGCGTCAAAGTAATAGTCCTAAACTCAGGCAACCTGTAACTTTTAACATCCTCAAGCAAGTGTGCTTGTGGTGAGTTCACGGTCAATGTATGTATGTAAATTTCTATAGCGCTGATTCCGGACTAAACCGCTCAAAGGCGCTTTTACAAAATTTAAAAATATGCTCTTGTGAAAAGGTGAGTTTTTAACATAGATTTAAATGGCTCAATTTTGTTACAATTTTGAATGTCAGATGGTAGATTGTTCCAAAATTTTGGTCCTGCTCTCGAGAAGGCGCGTTCACCGATGGTTAAATTCGAACGTGGTGCGACACATAGTAATTGTGAATTTGATCGAAGGGACCTTGCTGATGTTCTTCGTACGATCAGTGAATTTAGGTAAGGTGGTGCAAGATCATGAAGACCTTATAGCTGATCCGTTCTCTAACTGGCAGCCAGTGTAGTTCGTGGAGATCAACCGAGCTGCTGTGTTCTGGACTCTCTGCAGACGCTCCAACTGGGCTGATGTTATGCCAGTCAGTAATGCATTGCCATAGTCCAACCGGGATGTTATGGTGGCATGAACAAGTGTTTTAACTGCGTCGGTGTCAGGCAGATTTCGAATTTTGCTGATGTTTCTCATATTGACGAAGATGGAACGAGAGACAGATGTATGTCACATGTGCTTCCATTGAAAGAATGTTATCAAAAGTTACGCCTATGTTGCGGGCACTGTCGCTAAAACCAATTTCGGCCTCTCCAACGTGGAGACTTTTTATGTCCACATTCTGTCGGATGTGGCGAGATGTTATCAAGTCTCTGTTTTCTTGTCGTTCAGCTGCAACATGTTGTTCAACATCCAATGTTTGATGTCAAGAACACAGTTTTCGACACTCACAGGCGTTTAACTGATGGTTTACATGGAACTCGAGGTACAATTGCGTGTCCGCATAAAAGTGGTAGCTTATGCCATGAGATCGTATTAAGTTGCCTAGTGGTGCCGTGTATATTGTGAAGCACAGATCCTTGTGGTATGCCAGAGCGTAATTGATTTGAAACTGACTAGGTTGTCCACAATAACAGTTTGGTAATGATTTGTAAGGTACGAATTGAACCAGGCAAGCGCTGTGTGCGATATACCGAGTTCTGTTAAACGTGATATCAGAATGCTATGATCGATTGTGTCGAAGGCTGCAGACAAATCTAAAAGAACCAATAGAACACACTTCCGGTCATCCATGGAGCAGAGAATGTCATTTTGTACACGGAGTAGAGCAGTTTCTGTGCTGTGGAGCTTCCGGTATGCGCTTTGAAAAGGTTCTAGTAGGTTGTTGCATTCTAGATGGTCATTTAGTTGCTTGGCAATGACCTTTTCTAGCACCTTGGACAGATATGGTAAGTTCGACACGGGCCTGTAGTTCCCTAGTGTATTTTGGTCGAGTGTAGGCTTCTTTATTAATGGAATCACATTGGCAGTTTTGAAAGAATCAGGTACGACGGCACATTCGACCCAGCCAGGTCTCACGCTAAAAATGGATGGAATCACAATTTCGCGTACTATCTGCCCATACCAGATTTTTCAAAAATATATTGAAATCCATGCTAAGTCGAATCTAACACCTTAATGCCATTATTTGTGTCGGAAGATTGGACTGCCCTGTCTAGGTCAAAGTTTATATCGATGTTTAAACAGGTCTTAAACCACCTTAACATCAATGCAGATTCATACAATGGTCCCGCCACCACAGCTGCAGTTGCACACATTGAAGATCACTTAATAAAGAATTTGGGTAGGTGGCAATCAGACGCATATATCTGTCAGACGCATATATCTGTTATATATGAATACCAGCAGCTACAATTAAGCAAGCCCAAATTATGTTGGCATCGATCCATTAACGCATGTGTTAAAGAGATAGTCTATGTATAGGTTTATCTGATCACATAGTATCATAATTGTAATGCTGAATATTGAAATTTTACAAGGGTAATTACCAATTTATCATTTTCGGTAATCACTAAGTCTTTCTGTCAACAATTATTTTTATTCAGCGCTGCCTCTGTATGCGGTCTAAGCACACATTGTAATGTTATTTCCTATGTTCACTATGTATCATCAGTGTGATTAAGAGTTCTCTCCCTTGGCATATCACGATCCTAAGCTTCAATTTTTCACAATTATACATATTCAACTGTCACAAATCACTGACGATCGATAAGTTTGGAAATTATTCGATTATATCCTCATTATTCATAGTATTTTGTCAATACAATCTAATATATCATCGCTTGTGTAATCCTCAGATTCATACGGGAGGCTTTCGTAGGTTAGGGAGCATTTTGGTTGGGTACTCCCTCATATACCAGATGTCGGTGAACCCGTTAAATATCAGCCACAATTAATGGCTTCTGCAGTGGTCTTGAAAAATGCCCGTTTGCGGGCCAGGGGAGAGCTAATTTTGAGTATTTACCACTGGGAGGACTGGCTAGATAACGGGGCCAGTCATTCCAGTGAGAAAATTTCAAGGTCTTGCTCTGCAAATGGATTTTTTTCTATAAAAAAAAAAGGTCATTCATATCGTCACGCAATCACCTACTTTCATGTATGTAGATTTGAAAATGTATAAAGTTTTATTTCAGGACTACTGAAAGCTCATTTAATACTCAATATGTAAGCATAAGTTACAGCTTTTTCAATTTAGTATGTTTACCCCTTTAGGATTGTAGTATAATCTGATCTTCATATGATTGATGTTACCATTTTATCTATGGTTATCTGAATATGGTTACATGGTGGAGATATTGTATCGTGGTCAGATACAATTCAAATACATATACAGAATCTAAATGTATAACAGGAGAAATATTGCCACTATGTCAATTTTCCGATATATGTGTTGTTTCATTAAGGCATATATACTCAATCATACGTGAACATCATCTGATAATAGATCAGATATTAGTCAAATTATTTCTCTGGTCATACGTTTCCATGTCAGATATGTGTCATATATCCACATTAGCTTAAAATTTTGAAGCTACTTGTCGCTTTAAGGCTAAGACTTAAATCAATAGTTTCATATATATGTATAGATTCATATACTGTCCTATATAATTGTAATCTAAAGCTTAGTGTTACTCGAATTATCATTTGTCATGTTTGCTTAGTTGAATGCTCAGACTTATATATATCACTTTATTATTGGTCGTGTGCGACATATTCATATCCTAGTATCATTTGGATATAATGTTATTGTTTGAAACATGCTGTCAACTTTAATATTTCATGTATCAGTTGGATAGGGTTAATAGATTAGTATTGCTCTTAATTATATTATAGTTTAGTTCTGTAACATGTGCTCAAATTCAAATTTCATGTTATTACCGGTTTACTGACTAAGCTTATTAATCCAGATTATCTATCTTGTCATATTGCCTTAAAGCTGGAGAATTATATATATTTTATGGATTTTAGTGTGGGATTAATATTTCATTACCAAGTTGACTTGAGGAGCATATTTATCAGGATACATCTTCATCATGTTTTTCTGAAATGCTCAGACATATATAATAGTATTGCTTGTAACATGTGCTCAAGAATCGATGCCATATGGTGTTACCAGTTAACCGACTAAGCTTATATAATCAGATTATCTATCTGGCCATATTGTCTTAAATATTTTATTCTTTGAGGTGTATCAGTGTGTGATCAATTTCATATATCATTACCACTTGACTAGTTAAGCTTAGTGATTCAAATTGTCTCCCACATCTTATTTCTTACGTGCTCAGACTTATATATTATTTGCAACATATGCTCAATTTCGTATGTAATACCAGTTGAGTCCCTTGTCATATTTTCTTATTATATCAACCTACTGGGATTAACTTATCATTAGTGCATTCTATTTGGACCCAATGATTAAGTTATGAGATGTCATGACGTATGCATAGGTGCTCTTTGACCTGTCATATATACTCTGGGTTATTCCCCAAAATATGCACACACTACGTACACTGTCTTCTTCGAATCCCGTAAATAACCATCTTATAAGACCCTGTTGAATTAAGTATCCAGAAATCATCTTAAGATGCTTCCCGATCTTAATCAAACAGCGTCTTACCATCACGGTATCTATAACTTGAACTAAAGTGACAGAACCGGTTTCTACCTATCAAAAACGGTTAAAGATTCAGTTCGATTCCTATAAATGATTATGACTGATTATGACTTTACGTGGGTTGAATATTCACGTAATTTATCCGTATAAATCCTAATTATGAAAATGACAAAACTAGATTGATTGTTACAACCAATCTTAGTCAAACCTAAATCAAACTTGGCTAAACAACCCCTAAATATTAACATATAATATATGATCTATACATTCGGTAAGCAATAGGGCTGACTATGAATAACAGTGGCGTAATCGGATATCCATATGCGGATATAAATAAATAATACTACATAAAAGCTCTACACCACTCATCATGTCATACTAACCTATCAATAACACACCACTATGCTTACTGGCAATAGCGACCCAATAAACTGGTCCTATTGCCGATGACGTAAATATGTGTCCACTGTCTATAGCGACCGTAAACATTGGTCCCATAGGCAGTGACGATGTTATGAATATTCACGACTGAGGATGTGACGTCACACATATAGGACATACAGTGTCAATAGGTCATCTGCAAATATTTACCCGGGTACCAAAAGGTAGCCGGTGGGGTTCGCGGGTAGTTAATCCATAAATCCCATATTTACGTGAGCCAGTGAGGATTTACATTATCCACATGGTGTAGCAATAAACTGATGATATAAGCTACATGAGCCGGTGACTAGTGAAACTTGTCAACCCGGTGTAGCAGTAAGAAGAGACGTGATTATCCATGACCTATTGTGTTAAAATAGCCAGATGGCAAGAAGCGTGGATGTGATCATTCAACTTGAAAACGAGTGAGATCCAATTAACTTGATCTATCTGCCTCAGCTGGTCGATGAGTACTGGACGAATTTGGGGGAATTTAAGATTAATGAAGAATTATGAATATAGCTTAAATCTGGCCAAAACTTGGTTATTGTAATTGTTAATGAGTAATAGCCGAGTGTCCCCAAATCAATAGTGTGGTTGAATATAGCGAATTACTATATATATATATATATATATATATATATATATATATATATATATATATATACTTTGATATTTGGGCATAGTGTATGCCCATATGTCATTAGATATGATAGATGTGTACCTCATCTAAGATATGTATAACTAAGGCCAGTTTAATTATAATAATGGCTATCATATGACCACCAGTATCCCATGCATGTATAAGCACCATCAATTATACAAGAAAATCAGTGTATTCAGATTTACCTGTAAAACCTAAGTCATTATTATCCCTTGCTCATATGTGATACGATATATTGTCAGGATCCCCTGGCAAGCTCCCACCCAAATTTGAGAAATCCCTCCAGTACAACCCGTTATTCAGATGTTGCGAATAACCTACATGACGCGGGTCTTGCTAGTGTGAAACAAAACTGAGTACATACTACTGAGTCACTACTATTATATGAATTGATCATAATATGACAAGCGATGCACATATACTTGAGGAACCAAGTTGATTAGCTTTCAACTGATAATGATATTATATTAATCTAAAAACGTCATAATCATAAGACATAGGAAATAATCTGGACAATAGAGTTTAGCCATTCAACTAATAATAACATATGAATTAAAAATAGCACACACTAAAAACAATAACATAATATAAGTTTGAATCATTTAAGAAAAGATAGGACAAGGGAGATAATCTAGATAACTAAGCTCAGCCATTCACCTGGTACTACATATGAAATTGAGCATGTGTCACAAGTAATAATATATAAGTCTGAGCATTTAAGCAAATATTACAAGAGAGATAAATTGAATCACTAAACTTAGCTAGTCAACTGGTAATGATATATGAAATTGATCACACACTGACACACTACAAACAATAAATATATGTCAGCATATTTTAGACAATAGAGATAATCTGGATACATAAGCTTAGTCATTTAACTGGCAATAGCATATGACATTGATTTTCTAGCACATGTTACAAGCAATTAATATTATATATGCACAAGCATTTCAGACAAATATGACAAAGGAGGTCATCTGATAAATAAGCTTATCTAGTCTACTGGTAATGAAATATGAGATCCATCCCACACTAACAGCCATAAATAGAGTAGCCAAGTTAGCTAATCAACTTGAATATTATACTGATAATGATATTATATAAGTCTGAAAATGTCATAATCATAAGACCACGGAGATAATCTGGATAACTGAGCTTAGCCATTCAACTAATAATAACATGACAAACGAAAAATATGACACACCACAAACCATAACATAGAATAAGAAAAATTATGGGAGATAATCTGGATAACTAAGCTCAGCCAATCAACTGGTAATGACATGTGAAATTGCAATTGGGCCATTTTAAAAACACTAAATTACATAAGTCTTAGTTATCCATTATGTGAATGGTTAACGCTCTTGTCACAACAGAACAATTAGTAATTGGGATGGATGTTTGACAGGAATGGATGTCAAGATGCATCACTTGCATACCAGTTCTGACCAGGTGAGCGTGGGCAAGGGAGTGTTAACCAATCAGAGTAGTTAGATTTTGGAAATCACCAGGGAAACCCTCTGTTACGTCATTGTGATCTACGTCATGCACGGAGCCACTTTTACTGCGTCATTGTGATCTACGTCATGCACAGAGCCACTTTTACTGCGTCATTGTGATCTACGTCATGCACGGAGCCACTTTTACTGCGTCATTGTGATCTACGTCATGCACGGAGCCACTTTTACTGTATATAAGGACGTGCATGACGGTAGAAACTTTAATCTTCTGATTGCGCTGTTCTGAAACAGTTCACCATCAGCAATTGAAATTCACCTCAGAATCTTTATTAGAAGTTATCTTGAAATAGTTTAGTTTACAGTTCGAAATTATTATAAAAGTTAAAGTTAGTTAGATTGAATTTATCATACAAGAAGTATACTAGATTTACAAAGCCTGCAAGACGGCTATATAATGTGCAAACAATAAACCTTTATTCATTATTATATTTTGCAAAACGTGTTAATTTAGTCCCGGACTCATCAGGAATCGACGACTCCAGATTCAGGTAAGATACACACTCAAGTAGGACACGGTACACGATCCACATTTTTCAACGTGGCAAAATCATTGTAGTAGATTATATATACATTTTCGTGCTATACAGAGATGAGAAGTTACATTCATTTCTGGCTCACATAGCAAAAATAGATTTCAAGGATGATCTCATTCATTGTGTTGCATCTAAGCTGAGTTGATACTCGGCTCCTTATGCCAAAACATAGTAGGATAGAATTAATAAATGTGGTACAAATGAATTCAAAATCTTCGGGTTGGTTATTTAATCAGTATAAAGAACAGTTTCTAGCCGAATTATTCTCAAAATATTAAACAGCTGTCTTGTTTTGTATGATTTCAAATTATCCTGAATGAGATGCGTGGTGGTGGTGGAATGTGTCTCCACAATTAGTAAAAATATTAACGGACGCACACACGCACGCATGCACACTGTTGTGATTTAAATAGGCATTTTCTTGCTTTTATATGTATGTTGCAATTGAATGGAGATAGGGGTTCTTATATCATAAATGGTCAGTCTTTATGTTTCAGGTAGCCAAGCATGGTATGCCCGATGAGCCCCGCCATATAATGGTAACAATATATTGTGGCCGTAACCTGGTATTCCAGCCTCGGCTACTTTAAAGATGTGTACTGACCATTTATGATTACAAATGCCTGTGAATACTATGGGCCTCGGGGGCCTAAGTATCTTATCACGACTCTTTGGAGCCGGTGTACCACTGCCATTTGTGTGGTGTATTATAAGGTGGGTGGCCACCCTTTGTCTGATCTGACAGGTGGTTGTCTCCCTTGGCGTATGCGCAAGTTTAGTAGATGTGAACTTCTTCAAAACTAATTTTGTTCTGCAGCATAAACAATGGATGCTCAGTCACGGAATAATCATGTAATAAAAGGGAAATAACTCTTATGTAAATGGTGCGTGGTAGGCAACTCTGCAGTAACGTAAGTGACATCAAAACCAGGGACAAGGCAATCTACAGCTCGTACTTGTCTCATATATTATTTTATTCACAAAAGACACATACATACATATTAAAGAAACATGTAATTTTCAGATACCAACATTGTTTTATAGAAATTTTACTAAATATTAAAATATTGCAAATGACATTTTAAAAGTCTGGCTGGGACTAGGGCTGCGCGGTTTGGCTTACAGCCATATCGGTTTCGATATGACTTTTCATATCGGTTTTAACCGAATATCGGTTTTATGGACATGAAACAAAAAATTTAAATGATAAAAATTAGCACGAAAACAGAACGTATTTTCACGCCCTGATACATTCGTAACGTTTTACGCCTTTAAAGCTTAATATACCTTATAATATCCATCATCGCGGGAGTGAAATTAGTAATTAGACCGCCTAAATATTACGCACAGTTAAATAAACATCGTTTATTTTGTCAAAATTAATCATAAATCAGCAAAACAGGTTGCGAAAAGACGTAAATCACGCGATTGTAATTAATTATGATGTAATTATCTCCCTTTCTTCTTTCATTTCCAATTCGGCCCGAGGACGAAATCATGCCTTGAAGAAAATATTAACTGTAATATTGCGATCGCGAATTTCATAAGTTAATATGATATTGTGTATAGAAGATAACGTTTTAAAAACGGTTTGAGTAATAATTTTATTTAAAATTATATCCTAATCAGCAAAATGTATTCAGCATTATATTTATTGGCGAGATTTTGATGCATTCGGGCGATTTAGTGTTGGGACGACCTTGCATTATGTTAATTAGCCGGTGACGTAAATAAAATGGATGGCGTTGTTTAGAAATGTTTTCCCCGATACAAATTTTAATGACAAATTCCCACATTAGTATTGTGTTTTATATTGCAAATTTATCTGAGACTACCAGAGAAAAGACGAGTGGATATTTATTTAATTAATTCGCTGCTTGATTTCTCTCGGCGTACAGCGAGTTACATGAAGTTACACAATATGCGCAATTGGGGCCACGTTCAATTATTAGTTGCCCCGAACATAGCTTAATGGAAAGTATGGCCATTATTATTCATTACGCTTTTCATGCTCGTTAGGATCTTTTATTTTTAACAATCCTGATACGAAAAACCGAAAATATGTTCATTCGATATTTATTTTTTATAATCGGTTATGAAACCGTCAGTGCAGGATATCGGTTTTAAATATGGTATCGGTATATCGCGCAGCCCTAGCTGGGACAGTAACTTAAGTGACATTTTGATCATATTAACACAAATTTGTAACTGATAATGCAATGGTACATGGCATAAAACCATTCTATCAATATAGAAGTTGGGATTATTTCTTATGTGTTATGTAGTGCTAGTTGACATAAAAATTACTGTTCTGAGATTTTCACCCATTATGTATTATAATAACATTTTCACTGTGTTATCTTTATATATGATTAATAAAATGCACTCTTGGAAACACAAAAAATGTTGGTACTGAGTTACCTATAGCACTAATTGTGCACAAGACAGTTGTTAGTGTACCACATTCACCAGATGTAATTTTGCCTAATTGTTTTTCTATTTTAGAAGCAACCACCGTAACTTTTGCCATATCCTGAACAGTCGTACAACCAGTTTCGTCGATATTGTATATGTCAGCCGGTTCAAATTTGTAATGTTTCATCACTGAATCAAGATTGTCAAAAAACTCATTAACATTGTGCTTGTTGAAGCTAGTTGCTCTTGACCAAGACGTGACAGGAAATTGGTGAACCAGTCTGGTACTGCACATTTACTGGCAGACCAGGATGTAGGAAATGTGGTGTTAAGTTTCACAGCAAACTCGTAACGACGGACTTGCATAGGAATAAGGCCATAACACATTTTCGATGCGAAGATCAGGAGTACTGCTCATCCGAGAATACTTCACGACGGTCATAGTTTGGTGTGTATCGTTCTATTGATCCATCATTGACTTTGGCTATGTAGTGTTGTAACATTGTGCGCTTTACGGTATTCGTCGACAAGAACTGTCAGACAGCGTTATACAACCAATCAGGGTAATCGACACAGAATTCCCTTGAATTAACCCTCAGCCTAGCGATAACGGCCTCAACTGACAGACAGTTGCTTTATGCACTAGTCATAAGCAGTTGGGCTAGTATTATTATGGGTGTTTCACACGGAAAATGCGAAGTACTACAGCCTGTCAGCGTTATCGTTATTTATTAACCAGGCTACATTTACACTAATCAACTTATGACACCGGTTCAATTACATACCAATGGTGTAGACATCTTTGATGAATATTGAATTCAAGTCTAATTCGCTCCCACGGTTCACTAATAGTATTGGTTTTACCCGTTAGGATAGTAAAAATACAAGAGCCGGATTGTTTGGAAAAAGGTGGGTTTTTTTATATAGTGTTCGGGGTGCCAAAGCGACCAACTGGTCATAAAGGGGTGTTTCCATTGTTTCTGCATGAATGACCGGGTCGTAATGGGGTTTCCCCATCGGCCCACTAACACAGTTTAAGTGCTAACACTCACGTGTATCTGTGATGTATCATCAACAATGGATGACACGTCACCAATAATTGTGTATGCTAATAATGATACGTCATCAATATTGGCCAAGATGGCTCACGGCAGAATGGAATTAAAAAATTTAACACACACACTGTTTATGGCTTGAATAGTGATTATTATCCCCCATTATCAGGCTAATCCTGATTAATGATGACAAGGATAATGTCCACGCATAGGGCTTAAACTATCGGGAAATGTAATTGTTTCCGTTTGGCTAGTCACTAATAATATGAAATAGGTCACCTACGTGACACTACCCCCTCACTACAAAAGATGTTCGACCCAAACTTACTATACATTGCATACTTTGAAAACTTATTATTGCAGTTCAGCTTTAACAAAATAGGGGTCTTAAACTGGCGCTTGAGCTTTAACAAGCTTTAAATGGATTTATTGTCTAACTGCCATCGATTCAAGTTCATTTATTTTGATATAAAATGTACAATTTGTAAATACATAACAGGTGGTCCACCAAAGGCAGAGCCTATATAGACAGTGGACCCCTACAGAGAACAATATATATATATAATACATGAAGGACTGACACTATAAAATATACCTAGTCCTAAAACAAGAGACATGGGACAGAAAGACAACATAATTACGGGTACATAGGTGTGCTTATCTTGCTAATTATTTGTTTTGGTGACTGGGTGGTGGTGTGGGTTTTTTGTAGGTTTTTCCTGACAAGTCAGCATAGTAGCTATTAATAAGGAAGTTCTGCTAAGCATGGAGTGATAGAATATCGATTTTAACCAATAACAGGTTACATTCTACCAATATTTCTGCTTCAAGCCTTTCCATTGTATTGTTTATTAAACAACATCAGTTTTCGTGATCAATCCATCCTCCAAATCTATATTGCCTGACTATGCTGGAAATAGCCAGCAATACTGAATCCTGCACTAGGAACAAACAAAAATAACACATTTGAGAAATAGTCATGGAATAATAATATAACAATGATAATAGACATGTAAAATAATCTGTAAGCCAATGGTTTATATCTTGCAAAATTATGGTGAATAAATAAATAGTAGTTTGTAATTCTACACTAAATCAATTCCTCACAATGCGTCAAAGTAATTCACCTTTCCAGGTTATCCATTCATCACATGACGTCATGAATGGTTTGAAATCACCTGTCTTTAACGCTAGTTAAGAGATCGATCGTTACCAACACGGGCAAAGTGGTTGGAGCCTAGCTAGAGATGGGTGGCAAAGCTCCTTTCGGGGGGGGTGGCGGGGGAGGTGTAAAGTTTTGCTACTCATTGTGACAACAACCCTCTGGAAGGCCGCCACTGGCTACGACAGTTAAGGTAACCCAGAAGATCGTTCCCACAATGGCCAGTAAACAACAAGGTACTATTTATGATAGGCATTCTAAGAGATGAAGATACAAGTAATGACATCATAGACTACTAAAAGGTTCTTAGTCATAGTAGAACTTGCCACCATCTAGAATACATACAGATTATTAGAACGGTTACGAGAATCATAATTAACTTTGTTGCTCATTTCGACAACAATCCTCCAGAAGACCGTCACTGTCTTGGAAGATTCCCACCGAAATGAGCGACAAACAATTTTCCACTTTTCATTTAATTCTTCTCAGACTATGGTATGTAACAATATAACAATGATAATAATACATTGAAATATTAATTTCACCAAGAAATAAATTATAGCACGTTAATTTGAATACATGAATTATGCTACAAAATTATTCAATATTAAATCTAGGAAATTAACCGAACGGGAAATAATGTCTGATCATTTTAACAACAATAACTGATCACCACTGTCTCTGACAGTGGGGATGTTCAGGATGACTGTTCCAAAATTATCAGACACCGGTGGCAGCACTCAACTACTTATGAGTCTGGGTGCTGACCGACTTCTTTTCTGAGAAAATGGGTCATTTATCCAAGTCATGCGAAGCACCTACACTGATGGACACAATAGGACTAAGTCCCTGTGGTGAAAGTTTATGGTCCACGTTAGGACTCGGTAGTGAATGGATTGAGGATGCCGAACTGGAACCACTCGATGATGAGCCATGGTGTTTGTTACTTAGCCATGGTGTTTGTTACTTTGTTTGGACTTAGGAAACAGGGATGGTGGTGCTGTTCATGGTGATCTCGGGCTCAATGTTTTTACAGTTTGCCGAGGCGTACTAACATTCAGTTAACAAATTGTTCTAGACATACTCATAGGCCCGCTCGGGTCATTATCCTTGCTGAGGCCTGTCTATATTACCTCGGTCCTCCCTCTGTTGATCGTGTCCGCATCACCCCGGGCCCCGAGACACACGTCGCCTCATGTTTTGCTAATAAGTATCCCCGGGACCGCGGCGCCGTGAACGAGCAGTTTTTACATTGCAACTGAGGACCATGGTGGTCTCAAACGTTTTTGTCATAAGTTCCATGCCACATATGAAACACATCCAAAAGCATGGTCTGTACTCCAGCACTGGATATTTTGGTCTGCTAAAGCAATCAGAGAAAAAGGAACAAATTTCAGTTATCATCAG
The DNA here is from genome assembly GCA_034401795.1 of Chaetoderma sp. LZ-2023a. NCBI lineage: Eukaryota > Metazoa > Mollusca > Caudofoveata > Chaetodermatida > Chaetodermatidae > Chaetoderma > Chaetoderma sp. LZ-2023a. The sequence goes on from CM067362.1 coordinate 14,934,879, forward strand.
CCACCAGAAGGTAAGATACAGCTATACTCTTGACATGAGGCAATTAACCATTGTAATTGATCATGATCAATCATATTCCTGGAAGCCATTTTTTCTTTATTGGCTTCAACTGAAATTGAGCTTGGTAGAATTATCATTGATAGTACTTGAAATTGAGCTTGCAAAGTAATAATAGTTAAATACTTTGCCTAAGGTTTGCTAACATCATCACATTCACTCTCATGTTCAGCAGTCAGGTTCATGCTATGAGTCATACTGATTCAAGTGACTTATTTTATTTATCACAGCTTATCCATAGAACACTGGATCGTGAAATGCCAAGGTATTATGGAATGTATAATGTATACATATTTGTAATTTGTACTGTTGTTTTTCAGGTTAACCATTCTCACTACATCGAAGCTGGATGATCATACATCATTTTGTCGTATACCGTTTCTTGTTGCCATTCTGGCCATTACGGCAAGACAATGAATTTGGAGAGTTTCCTATTGTAACATTCATCCATTGTGGATGCCAACTCAGAAACAGACTGCTCTCTGTTATAACTGGCAGGGGCTTCTGATAACTGTTTCTTATGATCTGACACAGATGGCCGAGGTGACTTCTCTCCGTTGAACCAGTGTTTAATGCTTCTAAAATATGGTTTCAATCTTTTATGGTGCACTGAGTTTTTGAATGAACAGACCTTTGAACAGTATAAACTAAGTCTGATAGTTTTGCAACTGCCAAGCAAGGCCCACTCCAATGAGGTTGTAGCTTTTTAGACAAGCCTTTCTTCCTCTGACAAACACTGACCAAAACAGCATCACCACGTGTGTATTTGAATTATTATCATAGTTTCTCTTTTGGCGCTTTCCAGCCTCTAGCATTTGCTTTCTTGCAAATCTATGTACATCAAAGAGATGGTCTCCAAGTGCCAATCCATAATACTGGGTCGAGTCAATAGGGTCTTTAAGCACCTGACCAAAAGCCATGTCTACTGATAGTTTAATTTCTCTTCCCAACATCGTCATACTAGACGACACGGCTGTACTTTCATGACGTGCAGAACGATATGCTAACATGATCATCGGAATGTGTGCATCCCAATCTCGTTGTTTTTCTTCAACAACCTTGCTCAGCATGTCTTCTAATGTCCGATTAAATCGTTTAACAAGTCCATCACTCTGAGGATGGAAGCGAGTGGTTCTGGTCTTGTGTATACCAAGAACACTACATATTTCTTGGAATAAATCACTTGAATTGTCGACCAGTATATCTGGTATTCCGAATCTACAAATAAATTTGTTTAGCAGAATATTTGCAACAGTGGACGCTCTCTGATCTGGCATAGCAAATGCCTCGGTCCACTTTGTAAAATAATCGGCAATGACCAATATGTATTTGTTACCCTGATTTGATTCTGGCAATGGCCCCAGGATGTCAAGTGCTATACGCTCCAATGGTCCGCCTACAAAACTCTGTGCTTCTACGTGACTGACACCAAGAACAAACATCCAAAACCTACCCAATAAAACCTTTGTTTTATTTGGTCAACCAACTTTGTTACCCCCAGATGTCCAGCACCTGGTACATTAGGTAGGCTATTCAGGATAGTCATCTGCCAAACCTTTGGCACCACCAACTGCAACCTGGTCGCAGGTGCGCGCTCACTGACCAACTTAACCTGACGGTACAATATTCCGTCCCTGAGCCACAACTGGTCACACTGAGCCCTGTAGGCTCTTGCAGTTGGGCTTCTTGGCGTGGTATTCACACACTCAGACCGTGATTTCCCAGCTTACTTATCATGCAAATATCCTCATCTTGAAGCTGGGCTTCCCTAATCTGTTTACTTTTAGATTTCAGCCAACCTTGGCTGACAGTGGAGGAATCAACACCTACATTGTGCCCTTATACACCAGTGTTGTTGACAATTATGTCAGAGTTTCTCTCCATATATCCTCCAGAAGTGGTTTCCGACAATGGGCAAGAAGCTTGCCACTGTATGTCGGTGTTATGACTATCACGTCGGAGTGTCTCCTCCATACCACTTCCAGAATTAGTCCCTGCTGATGGACAAAAGCCATTAGATGTTATTGCTCGGACATTTACCAGCAGTACAGGGCTAGGCCTATTAATATCCTTGCTGATACTGTCTGACACATCAGGAGCTATCGAGGCCTGACTCTCAAATCTGACCAGATCAGGCATGAAGCTTACCACTACAATGTTGTAATCGGAAGGTGTAGGTACCTAATATCTCCATCCATCGAGCCATTTGACCTTCAAAATGTTTGCATCTTGTCAACCAAATCAAGGCACCATGGTCTGTACGAACTAAAAATTTGCAGCCATATACATAATGATAGAAAAGTTTAATGGCTTCCACTACTGCGAGCAATTCTCGCCGACTGACACAGTACTTGACTTAGACAGCCGACTGACAGTATTTGACTTAGACAGAGCCTTACTAAAATATGCAATGACACATTCCTGGTCACCTTGTTTCTGGGAGAGCACCGCTCCAATACCAACACCACTAGCTTCTGTATCTAGGGTAAAAGGTTCGTCCAAACAAAGGTATCCCAGGATAGGTGCATTGATAAGCCGCTCTTTGAGAGTTTCAAATGCTATATTGCATTCATCTGTCCGCTGGAATGGGACATCTTTTTCTGTCAGTCTGTGTAAAGGTTTTGCTACATGAGCAAATCCTTTATGTATCGTCTATAATATGAGAAAGTGCCCAAATAACTTCTGGTATTCTTGACGCATTTAGGTGTGGCCAATTCTTGACTGCCTTGACCTTTTCAGGGTCAGTAGCAACGCCTTCATTTGACACTGTGTCCCAAAAATGCAACTTGTCTATGAAATAAGTGGCAATTTTTAGGGGACAGTTTGAGACCTGCCTGTTTAATGCTTTTGAACACTTCTTTCAGTCTATTTATGTGTTCTTCAAAAGTAATAGCGAAAACAATGATGTCGTCTAGATAAACTAGACATGTCTCCCAATGTAATCCTGCTAATACTGCCTCCATTAATCTCTCAACGGTTGCAGGAGCAATGCACAAACCAAAAGGCATCTTATTAAACCTGACATTTCCACCAATGGTAGTAAATGTCAGCATCTTCAGGTGCCATTTCCACCTGCCACTAGCCACTCTGGAGATCTACGGTTGAGAACCTCGCAGTGCGTCTAGAGAGGCATCAATCCTTGGCAAAGGATAGCTATCCTCGACAGTGGCCTGATTAAGATTTGTATAGTTCTGGTAAAATCTTAACACCATTGTCCAACATGGACTTTATCTCGGCCGCGGCAGCAGCACATTTTGCTGAAGGGATATGATGAGGGTGCATCTTAATAGGTGGTGTATTACCCGTATTGGTACAATATTAGTGCACCCTAAGGCAGCTTTAGATTTAGCAAAGCATGTCTGATGGTCAAGTAGTAATGTATTTCCCTGAGCTATGTTCAACTGGGGATTGGTAGTCTCCAAGACAACTTAAGTGTTCTGGTAATTCAGTGTTATGTTCCAAATTAGCACTAACCAGTTGACTTGCTCTTAAACTACCATACTCTTCCTCGTTATATGCTCTTGATTCTGAGTCAATTGGTTCACCAACTGCTATAAATATTTTCTTAAAAAGTTTTACTTGTGTGGCAGATATGTTCATCATTCTTAATGGTACAGAACAATTACTGGGGTCAACTAAAGTTTTGGCCAATATATTAGTCCCTGTGAATCAAATAAGTTGACATTTGGTTCAACAACTGGCATCATTATGTTATGGACGTCACCCTCTATTTCACCACCTGTGAGGGGGGTGGGGGTATGATCACTGTTGCACAAATCTTGAATATTGAAGGCATTTTACTCTCTAGCTGACAACTTAAGGTCTGCCCATTGATATTGAGAGTTTCATCTGCCATATTTATGATAGTTACGTTGGTGTAGAAAATCATAACCAAGCACAGCTGGCGCTTCCACCTCTGCTACTATCAGGGTGTGATACAGAGTGTGGTCTGTGATATCATCGTTGAGCTGTATCGGTATATTTGCTTGACCAAGGACAGTGACTAAGCCACCATCAGCCATGCAGATTTTACCCATGCTAGATAATAATTCAGGCGTGTGTTCAGCCGGAATTGCAAATTATTTCTTTGGGTGTAATACAGACATTGTCGAGCGAGTATCGACTAAACAATTTATATTCACTCCACGCATTTTGTGTTTATATATAATCCATCATGTTTGTGTGTTATTAATTATATTTTCAGCTAGTGTCAGCTGGGACCTGACCCATGGCACCAGCTACTGCCCGTTTCCGAAGAGAAAGTGTTGTGTTTCTCTGTATTATGATACTGTGACTGGTTTTCTGTGTGAGGGCCATTAGATGGCCCGGCAGGTTTCTAGAATTTCTATTTTGACCAAAACACCATTGACGCTTCCTACATTGAGCTTTCTGTCTGAAACATTAGGATCATTATATTGTCCATTTTTATTTGTCTGCTGCGCCACTTCAATCTTTGCTCGCCAACCCAGTACATCAAAACAGAGTCAGTTGCTTTATTGCTTTAGCATCTGGAGTAGCATTAAACCAAGTGAACTCAGTATGCTGCATTCTAACATGCTTCCTACGACTTCTGAAAGGCCTCACACATTCTAGGGCTATACGAACAGTCTCTTCGGGGCTTAGAATACACCTTCCGTATCCTCTGCATGTCGTAAGAGGCGACTAAAGGAGGTACGGGTGAGGTAACACTGACAGAAACCTTGAGTGCTGAACTCTAATAAAATGTCAATAGTCACTTACAGGACTGGCGGTATGATCAGCGAACGAAAAGAAGAAGACTATCATTTGCAATGACATATGAGTATAAAGTGGGCCAACAGCATGGTGATAATAACAATCAACCTGACATATTGAAGATTTTGGATCTCCGGGTATGACTCGGTGAATGGTTTCCTAACGATGGTGATTCCACTTCGTCAACGGCAAGATTATGATGTTAGCGGTTGCTGCGACAACCTCTTACCGATGATGAAGCAGAAGACTGACAGTTGGCTCGCCTCGTCGAGAAGATGAATTACGACGATATTTATTTAGAGACTGTCGGACCTATCTGACGATGAAGATCGGCTGGTTCGGATTAGATGTCTAACTCTGGAGTCCTAAGCTAATGATGACCAAACTAGTGTCTTACTTTTGTAAGAGGATAAGTTTTATTAAATGCTACGATTAACTGTACAAGACTGATAAAGTAAGTTTGATAAATCTGTCACATATAACAAGTACCCGGCTGGTACAAATCAAGTATCTATTCTACTAGCCACGAACGTAGCACCAGCGATGTGCTACGTGAACCCTGATGTTGGATTGATTAACTTTACTAATTGCAAAGTGCTTCATTTATAGCCCTCAGAATCTCTGAGGATATATACATATCTAAATATTTAGATCTATACATATTGCGATATTTAGATCTTGTTCTGATGATTCTTCTAGGTATGTTATAAGCACAGCTTGATTGGCCCGGACAATCAGTCCACCAATCAACTTCTGCTTATTCCTTCTACCTACTAAATGTTGGACGTCCGACCAATCAATGATCACTACATTTCGATTTCACTTTGAAAACCTGTTCTGTTTAATTCTTTGCTACAGAGTTTGATCGACGCTCATTGATCGTGACGTCATTCTGACCAATCAAACTGTGCTATTCTTCTATGGAGATGATACCTCACATAGACAAAGCGGTGGTAGCTGGTTCTGATTTGATGCGATCTGTCAGCTAACTAACAACATTACAGAATGTGTTGTTGCATGCCATTGTATGAGTGACATCTAGTTGATATACAAATTTTGATTATGTTATTCATTCCTACAGGACGCTACAATGTCTAGGTCCTGTCCATTGCCTATCGTGAATAAGCCTGTAGGATGCTAGAGTTAATAGGCACATGAGCTGTATGATCTCATTGCCAGCTGGTGTTGTTCTATTCTCGTGTGAGAATCGGAATGCCTATCGTCATCAACTAAGTCCGTTTGTCACGTCCGATTCCATCTATTCTTATCCATTGATTATTTTCTAAACTAGTACTCTAAACAACTGCTGAATATTATAAAAGTGTGTGCCGACTAAACAGCAACAACTTTCATCTCAACTATTTCCAGATACACATCAACTCAGAACCGTGGAACTTATTCTAATCAATTTGACTGTTTCAATTTTGATGATAAAACTTTATCCACCATCGATCAGGTTTCGCCGAAACTGTATATCATCAGCACTGGCTGAGGTCAACTAGTTTTTTTGTTGTCTTTTTTCTTTTTTTAAAGCAGTTAGTGCGTACAGGTCCTTAGGATCTTTCGTATACACTATACTGCTAACACTATACTGCTAACCACACTCATACTGGTATCCTAAGGAATCACCAGCTGGAATGGTACAGTGTGTTTAGCCGGTTAAGCTAAACGCCACACTAAAGCCATAAATGAGAACCTATGGGTAAACATTCACCTGACTTCAGTAAGCTGCTAAGCGGCACACCTCCCAGCGAGGGTATACTGTGTCTTGTGAAAACAAAACGACTATATACATAATCCTCGTGGTACAAACGGCAGACCACAGCTAAGCAGTGTCAGCCTTGTGCCCCGATAAAGTCGAGCAAGTACATCGTGATAATCCTACGGATTTATCACAACTTGAACGGCAACGGTTCATTTAGCATTAAACTGCTTTAGATCTGTACCGGATCCATTATCGAGACCTAAGGTCACGGAGGATCTGGTGGAACGTTCAGTTCCAACCCCTGGTTCGATTGTCGACCCCAAGGTAAAACCTTGGAGCGACATACGAACCTTGCGAATCCGTGGACTGCTGGCAACTGAGTCGGTATAATCCGACTCGGAAGTCCCGTCCTCGGTGTCCAAGGAGACCAGGTCATGGGCAAACTTTTTGCGACGTGATCGCGACTCCATATATTTTATATGTATGTCACGATAACGACCGCGTAGGTGCTCATTGCTTATGGCTTTGCCATAATCAAAGTTCACACCCGCGGTTTTGACCGAGTCATGATCGAGGCCTAAGGCCTTGGTCATTTTGATTAACTCGGTAACATTCTTTTTCTCATCTTTACTAAGATGAGAGAATGTCGCCCTGGCATCAGCAGTAATAAGATACGATATCGCGTTTAGTCTGATACTAGGTGCCTTCGCAGCACTGTCTTTGACAGTGGAGCTGGCACTTGGGCATAATAGTTTCCTCTTTTTAGAAGAGGAACTACTACCACCTACAGCTTCCATAGGAATATCTGAGCTGGTAGAAGCCTCCCTTGGTATGGTAACCATATTGTCCCATTGAGTCCCAGGTGGTAAAACCGTAACCTGGATTTGCTTAATGGAACCGCCTTGGGTGGTTGGGGGCTTAACAGATAAAGCGGGGAAGTCCTCCTGATACACCGTAGGTGCATCAACAGGCTTGACCTGTGTCTGGGATGGACTTTGACCATCCCGACGACTAGCGCCAAGGTTTTGTCATCCTTGACGATACTCAAGAGCGCCATTTATAAATTGTACCAGCTGAAATGTTTTGTTTTGGAAACATGTTTAGTTATTTCTGAGCTAAAATATATATACTTTACTTACTGGTATTGAATTTCTAGAATATAGATTCCTATATGGGAATATCAATTACCCCAGTCAAATTGCTCTCAAAATTTCTCCCACATTAAGGAAAAACCATGCATCATTTCTTCCGCATTGAGCTACACAGGTTTCACACACATTCCCAAATGCAGAGTAATAAGTAGAATAAAGTCATATGTAACGATTAATGTTCCGTGTCCACGAAATTCATGACTGCTGAACAGGATCCACATGTATGATTTCAATCATGATTACATGAATGATCAAACGAGGTTATGATCAAAACTATGACTAAACGAGGTTGATATTTTAAGCACTGAATTAATAATCAAATAAAAGTCACATAGTCATTGATTGATAGCAGTCGAGACCTCTTGTTTAAAACGAAGAATGTCAAGACCTCGCCTCCGTAGGAGGCCGCCACCAACTGTCCCTATGCCAGGTGCTGGACTTAGCCCTTTTCCCTGGTTGCGATTACGTTGCTTAGCAACAGTAGGCGCAGGGGTTTGGGTTGGCAGGCTTAGCCTGCATACCCCTCCCCTTCTTTCTACCCTTCTTTGCCATCTTAGATGGCAAGGGGGGTAGAATAAACTATAGAATTTTTGTAGTTAGCTTTAGAGTCTCTGTCTTAGACAGAGAACGAAAAAGCTTTTTTTTTCCTGAGGTCAACTAGTTACTGTATAATAATAAGATATACAGTCAACCGGTCCATTAGCTCACCTGGTATTTTCAAATCATAAATTTCACTTAGGACTTACTCGTAAATATAAGATATCCAGCGGGGTCATGACTTCCCACAAGACAATCCCATATCTACACATGCCCCACAACCAAAGTTAGTTAACTGTCTCTTAAGGCCTTAACTTAAGAGTGTGTTAACTAACTCGGTGTACAACCTCAACAACAAAACCACACTATACCAGGGCTATCAAGACCAACCTAATAAAAAATAAAATCAACAGTTAAAACAATTCTCTACTCAATGCGAATAGTACGATCCAATATTAACTACACCATTAGTTAATAAACAGTATAACTAGGTATTTACATTACGAAACGTTAAATAAGAGAAACAGTTAACTATATAAAAACAGTTACAATAATCAGTAATACGAAATAGTACGATAATATCATATCAAACAATAAATACAATACGTGAAATGAATTATACGTCCTCATATTCCATAGCAGGAATACTGTTAAGCTCCACGTCTACCCCGGAGTGTTGTTAGGCGACGACCCGTTAGGCGTCCTCGACGGCAGTGGCAGCGCTGCAGGCAGCTGCGGCCGTCAGATCTGAGTGTGACGTGAATACTAGATGTTTCATTAGACTCGAATAATTGAATGTTACACGAACTGTTGGTAGTGTTGGTCAACAGACTAACAATGCATGGTACGTGAGTCTTATCGACTCTCAGTTGTCCGTGACATTCGCGAGGTTCTCTGCCCCGACACTCGGATGGCGTGAAATACCACCCAGTCTTAGTATCAAGTCCTATACTCATCCGAGCTTGTTTAGCGACTTAGGCCAAGTCAGACGGACTAAACAGTTCTTCTGTTAACCTTCCCAATTCCAGAGAAGTGGTCTGCCTATGAAACTGGGCGGCCAATTTTTGGTAGCTATATACCACATTCTCGGCCGAATCGATAATATGACCCAGTCGCACTAATGTATATAGGTCAGCCTGTCGTGCAGCGGGAATTTTGAATAGCTTGCTTACATTTTTGGTCAAATTGACCAAACTATCGGTGACCTCGTTAATGCGGTCAACATTGATGTTAATTCCTTTGAAAGCAAGTTTCACATGGGATGCTAATTTGTTAGAGAAATGTTCTAATCGGTTCATATTCCTCATAGCAGATTTGACAACATTCTTGATGGTTTCAATATTGCCGGATGTTGCTGTCCCAAACAGAGAAGATGCTATATCTCCTATGAAATTAAACAATCCACGTTTTTGTCGATTACTGGCTGCGTTCTAATGGCAATCTTTCTGATGATGTTTATACGGTGTTGTAGTCCGAAAATGTCATTGCCACTTAAAGAAGTCCTACGACCAATATCAACAACAAGTACTCGAAATACTGACATAATCCGTACACTAAACTGACTACCGTTAACGTAACACAAAACTGTAGTGTATACATGATTCGTTTAGCCAAATGCGATGTTACTAGTATCAGTAATGAAGCAGAGATTAAAATTATCTCATTCTAACGCCGCCTTATAACGACTTTCGTGTTTTTAACTTCTCCCACAAACAAACTCTTTAGGGGTTTGTGGTCAGTGTACACGGTAAACTGCGCGCCAAATAGATAAGGTTGAAGCTTCTTCAATGCATAGATCACAGCATACGCTTCCTTTTCTATTACAGGCCAATTCAACTGACTGTCTTTAAGAGTAGAGCTAACATACTGTATTACACGCTCTATACCTTTTTTGATAACATTCTTTCAATGGAAGCACATGTGACATCTGTCTCTCGTTCCATCTTCGTCAATATGAGAAACATCAGCAAAACTCGAAATCTGCTTGACACCAACGCAGTTAAAACACTTGTTCATGCCACCATAACATCCCGGTTGGACTATGGCAATGCATTACTGACTGGCATAACATCAGCCCAGTTGGAGCGTCTGCAGAGAGCCCAGAACACAGCAGCTCGGTTGATCACCCGCACGAGAATGCATGAACACATCACGCCTGTTCTCCACGAACTACACTGGCTGCCAGTTAGAGAACGGATCAGCTATAAGGTCGGACTCTTAGTGTTCAAATGCCTTCATGATCTTGCACCACCTTACCTAAATTCACTGATCGTACGAAGAACATCAGCAAGGTCCCTTCGATCAAATTCACAATTACTATGTGAATTTAACCATCGGTGAACACGCCTTCTCAAGAGCAGGACCAAAATTTTGGAACAATCTACCATCTGACATTCAAAATTGTAACAAAATTGAACGCCTTTGAGCGGTTTAGTCCGGAATCGTCGCTATGGAAATTTACATACATACATACATACATACATACCCTTACCATCAACTTGCACTAGTATCGCACCTATTGCATAGCTAGACGCATCAGTATATAACTTATACGGGGCATTTAAATTCGGATAAGTGAGTACGGTCTCACTACACAGCAAGTTCTTCAATTTCTCAAACGCTTGCTTTTCATTCTTACCCCATTCAAACCTTTTATACTTCTTCGTTAACTCAATCAGAGGCGTAGCAATTTCGGCATGGCCGTTTACACAAGATCGGTAATAACCTGCAGCTCCGAGAAAACTACGCACTTCACCCCATTTCTCGTATGACTTTGTCCTTTTGACACCTAGCGCGGAAATGTGATACCCTAACAAGTCAACAGACTTACTGGCAAAGTCACATTTCTTTTTCTTTACTTGCAAATTATATTCTTGAATCTTGCGCATGACCAGGCGCAAGTGATGTGCGTGCTCCGTCGGATTTCATGAATATACGACTATATCGTCGACGAAAACATGCACATATTTTCCTACATATTTCGCGGAAAATATCGTTCATTGCCCTTGGAAATATGGCACCTGAGTTGCAAAAACCAAAAGGCATCAAATCCATTCGAAAAGACCTTCACTGCAAACGAACGCTGTTTTCTCGATGTCTTGGCTGGCCATTGGTATAAGCCAATATCCAGACTACAAGTCCATCGTAGAAAATATCGTTGCGCCTCTCATGGAATCAAATATATCGGATATGTTCGGCAACGGATAACTATCCTTACGGCATACAGAATTTAATTTCCTATAGTCAACGCAAAACCTGGTGTCACCGTCCTTTTTCGGTACCAGAGTTATGGGTGACGCCCAGGGTGATGACGATGGTCTTATGACGCCCGCTGCTAACATTTCTTTAACTTGGTTTTTAACCAAGTACTGTTTAGCTAGCGGTAAACGATAGGCTTTCTGCCTAATAGGAGGATAATCTCCCGTCGGTATCGTACATTTTACCTTGGGTACAAGTCCTAATGTATTTGGATGAGCCGTATCGAAATTATTGGCAAAGTCGCTCAGTACTTTGTCAATAACTGCATATCCGGTCGTTTCTTTGCAACTGGCATACACATAATCGGTCTGCTTCCTATATGGAATCCTAAATGGGTATACTCGACCAAACCATACTACTTTGGTCTTGTAGTCAATCCTTGCATTTCCCCAGTACAAGGCATCCGCTCCAATTAGACATTCATGCCTCATACTATTCACAACCATACTTGGAATAGGCCAGGCATCTTTGAATTTAATTTGGGTCTCCCCAAAAATATCTATTGGTGAACCATTTACTGGTAATAATGTCTTAGCCTTCTTTAATGGCCTAGCATTCAAAATGCTACGCCATATATCCTTTCTAACCAAGGATGTACTAGCACCAGTATCTATTAATGCATCAACGTACTCACCTTGGTTTCCTTGACTGTGTGGTTCGAATTCGAGCCGGATGAGGAATCTCAGTCACCATCGATCCCATCCGTCTCCGTTTAACGAACTCCGTCGTCCATTGCTAACTGCTTTGGCGTACGAATGATGCCGACCATCTACAGACAGGGCTCCTCCGTCACCGTATGAATAACGGCCATACATGTCTGTCTTCGAATCCGTAAGGACAAATCCCTCACGGTCTTCGTATTTGTCTTCCATTCGTGCTCGGTTCGCAAAATCTTTGCGAGTGTTTCGCGACCATGACCGCGGACTGGTCTCGAGTCCGTAATAATTAGTATCACCACTATTGTTTATCTCATCTACCTGCATCGTTTCTTCGCGTCGCTCCATTTGTCGTGGACGCTTCATGGCGCGTCGCTACATTTGTCGTGGACGCTTCATGGCGCGTCGCTACATTTGTCGTAGACGCTTCATGGCGCGTCGCTGCGGCATTGGCGATGATGATGGACAGTTCGCTTGGTAATGTCCTTCTTTGTCACACTTATAGCACTTTACTGGTAGTCGGTCTGAGCGGCTAGAAAAACAGTCTAGCCAGATGTCCTTGTCTCCCACAGGTAAAGCACGTCATAGGTGGACGTTGCGGTTGATTCTTCGGTGCTGCCTGTCTTCCGGGTGGCTGTACTGGCTGTTGACATTCGTTTTTGTAATGTCCAGTTCTTCCACAATTGAAACAGGTGATCTGTTTCTTCGTCCCCGTGGGCGCTGCTGCTGCTGCTTTACGAGGTTGTTGCTTTACGAGGTTGTGTTTTGGCTTTGCGCGTTGGGGTGCGGCGCGGTTCTGTGGTGGTGAGAACACCGGTCCACTCTGCAAATTCTCGATGACTGCACAAAGCCGTTCTATTAGTTTAGTCTGTTGACTGATCTGGCGTTTCATCGAGCTGATCACTGACCAGACGTCCTTGCCCTCCTCTGCATCGATCATGTTAACTTCCATGTTTTCTTCACCTCCCCGAGGAGAAATATTCATGGCCTGCAACAAGTCGTTGCAGCCCTCTTCCTCATCTGTCATTTCCATTGCGCGCTGTACATTTGTGATTTTCTTTCATACGATGCGTCGCCCCATTCCTCGATCACTTAGCACCTTGATGTATGCGGACAAGACGATTCTCTCGTTGTCGACGTTCTCTTCTGGGTAAGCTCTGGCGGCCATCTCCCGGTAGCGTCGATTGAACGAGACCATGGTCTCACTGCGGCGCTGCTGTACAGCCTCCAGATCATACTTAACACGTTCCGGTTCGTTCGCCGACACGAAATTGATTGTTATGAAGTCGTGTAGCTCTTCATAGGTGACTTTGTCCCGGACTTTTTCCCACTACGAATCCGTCCATTGCTTTCGATAACTGTCCTCTGGATGCTCGGGTGACTATGTATACCGGGATACCATCGAGGTTGCCCTCTGTTGCTTCCCACACCCGACGTGTTTCGTCCAGAAACTGACAAACTTCTTCTGGGATCAGGCCGTCACAGAAAGAGCTGACACAAAAGAAGGAAGGACTATAGAAAACTTGTCCTTAAGGGGGAGAGTAAGCCAACCACCTGTGAGCCAGGGACCAGACATCCGAAGAGACCCTGACTGGACCAGACATCCGAAGAGACCCTGACTGGACAAAATCTCCTCAGCCCTGACCGACTTGGGAATTGAAGAATTAGAAGCACCAGAGGCCATAGAATCAATAGTTCAAATGGAAAGAGGAGAGCAAGGCCTCCTGGAAGCTTGAAGAGAAGACTGTAAAGAATCGGAAAAGGAATGAGATTGTGATCAGATACAACAACCTGACCAGATGACATGGTGATTCAGGCCACTAGCGGAAAACCTTCAAAGAATAGAGAAAAAAGTTGACATGAAAGAACGAACAAGAGACGAATCCCTAAGCAAAGAAAACAATGAGAAAACCAGACCGTAATCAACAATTTGAAACTCACGCTCAAAAGAGAGAACGACAGAAACAATCGGATCAAAATGATCAAAGGAGGAAGAAGAAGGAGGAAGAGAGGAATTAAGAAGAATGGAAGATGAAGAGGAAAGAACAGGACCAGAAGATCCCTGGAGAGGATTGATAGAAGATGAAATACAGGAAAACCTCAGAGGATGGAAAAAGAAGAAAACTGAAAGAGAGAGAGAGGAAGGAGAACATGACTAGAAGAAAACTTTAGAAGGAGAAGAGGCAGAGGATGAAGGAAGAGGGACCTATACTTATTTATATTTAAAGACTTAGAACCAATATTATCGTCTTTGTCATTGAGTTTGATATGCCAATTAAAAGAAATGATTGATAGATTGATAATGAATCTACGGGAACAGCTCAAATGTTTAAAAGCACAAAACACTGATATTTGATTATGATGAAAACACTAGGTTGAATCACGAAACAAAAACGCTGAAAGACAGGTGATATAAAATCAAAGCGAAATGACTCACCAAAACCATGACTGAGACAAACGCAAACTCGGCTTTTATTCCTTCTTCCACCTGTTTTGTCTATTTTCTCTATTCTCAGCATCTTGCTCTTGTAATCATTAATCTTAGAGCTATTCTCTTCCCTATGAATCCACTACTGAATCTTTTCCTTTCAGCGCCTGTCAGAATTAGACTAAGAATTACGCTAGAAACAGGTTATTTTCTTCAACAAATAAACTCCCTTTGGTTAAAATAAATATGTCAACCTGCCGACATAAGAGGAAAAAAGAGCGCGAAAAAAAGGCTGAACGGCCCGAAGACAACTGGCCATCTAAAGTTGGATGAAATTAAAATTTATGTATCTAGCGATAATGAGTAGAATACCAACTGACTTATCGCTGCAACAAAAAACCCATCCGGCAAACCAGTCGGAATTGGTTTCACTGATAAAAGAAAAAAATGCTGAATATCTACAATTCCATGAGAGACTTCAAGACTGGCAATGTCTCGGAATTAATATTGCTTCCACCGAGCTTTGTCGCTCTAGACTTTTGTTTAGGAATCGGGTTTCCCCAATTTGCGGAATGCCCGCTAGCCCTCGGACTGTCGTCGGAATCGGAAGAAACTTCTTGTTTCTTGGCCTCCATGATGGCAGAAGATATTTCTTTCGTCTAAAGATTTAGTCAAAACTGCAGTGAAGCATTCAAATCTCTCAAATAAAGCTAACACAGCTTCCGAAGACCCCCCCCCCCCCTCCCCCTCTGTTGCTGCTGGAATAGACATATTAGAATATTGCAAAAGACACAGCTTTTGTCTTACTAGCAACGGAGGTAGGGGAAGGACGACCAGAGGGCAGTGCTGTAAGGACGAATAATCCTTAAAAAAACTTAGATACGAACGCAGACCACCCTATGCAAAACCCGCACATCAATGTGGGTGTACACGTAGTGCACTTAAAACAGACACGTCCTCCATACAGACTAGATTGAGGACGTGCACTTGATTTATCGTTCGTTAAAAAAAGATTACGAAAGAAGCATACAACTTAGAATTTTGATAAAAGGGAGTCTAGAAACATGCAAAACGCCTTTCAAAGAAAGGCCGGAAAAGTTCAAATTCAAGATTGTTTTCTATCATATGGAAATAAACGTAATTCCTTGTAAAGCACTATTTTTCTTTTAACTGAAAGTGATTAAGGGCTCACTGGAGTAATAGAGTGTTTTTATATGATAATGACTTAGGCATATTAAAGTTGTTACCACGAAAACCGGTAACATTTATATACATAGTTATATATAACCACGAAATACTTTTGGGAGGATAGACTTCATAGTAGGCATATCTTAGCGTGAGAAGTCCTTCAATAGTAAGCTGACACAGCGCAAAGCTATAAAAAACTTTCTGATAATATTTGTGCAGTTGTTTTGCTTGCAGAATAATTGAAAAGTGAATCTGTTTCCTATTTGGGCTCCAGTGCGCATGCGCAAGCGCGCTTAGTGACAGGCGTCACTGGAGTGAGTAAAGACTGGTGCCAGTCTATATCAGTTAATATACTGGGGATGGGACCTAACCAGTAGCCTGGTTGAGGGTCCATATTTATAGGCATGGGGAGGAGGTGTATGCAAGCATAACAATCTTATTCTGGTAGCTAAATGTAGATAATTGATTTAGCAAGTAGTGAGTGAACGGTAATGGATGTTTTTGTGGTGTAATAACAAAGTGCATGAACTTATTTACGTACCCACGAAAAAACAGAATTCATTGCCCTCTGAAAAACTGCTCCATTGTTCCGATAACCAAAAGGTACACTGGTCAACTAAAAAAAACCTTCAGAACAGACGAATGCTGTCTTCTCGATCTGCCAATACCCAGACTTCAAATCCATTGTAGAAAACAGGGTAGCACCTTCCATACTATCAAAAATATCCAAAATAGTTGGCAATGGATAATTGTCTCGGATGTGGTGTACTACCTCATTCAATTTTCTGTAAACACACGTGTCATGC
>CM067362.1:14951898-14997898 GCA_034401795.1 Chaetoderma sp. LZ-2023a
CATCACTTTCCCTCGAATAAACTGTAATGGCCTCTAGGGCCTAACCAAATCTCACAAATTCTGGCCTGATCCGTAGCGGTTCAGGTCGTTTTTGCAAAAGTATTTGGCCAATCAAGTTCCCTTGAACAAACTTGCTTCAGTTGTTCCCCATAATGATATTTTGTGAGTTGAATCGATCTGCCAGTTTCAGAAAAGAGATTGGTAAAAATCCAAGATGACCACCAGCCAAATTGCATGACTGGTTTCATTTGAGCAATCTTGGGGTCTTTATACCCTAAGGATGCTGCCCGTCAAATATAATTGAAATCTGTCCAAGTGGTTCGTGAGAAGTCATTTAAAGAAAAGGTTGACAAATGGACAGAGTCACATTGGCATAAGCTCACTTGGCCTTCCATGCCAGGTGAGCTAACAGTGGGAGGGGGGACCTATATCTCCTTGGATTTACTCTCACTGGATGTGATCTATTACAAGGAAAAATACAGAACTAAATACCTAGGTAGCAAAACTCATTGGTCCAATTTTTTTTCAAAATATTCCACATCATTCCTGTATGGTTGTGTTCAAATTGAGACACTTGAATTTATGTGATCATAGCGGTGTGTGATAATGCGCCAGTATACGGCCGCATAAATTAAGTCTCTCTACTTTTTGCGAAGTTTTAGAGTTTTAACACAAGTTTCGATGTTTAATTTGACGACATCATGTTTATAAGTGCTTCTGGACTCCGTTCGTCATACTGTTTATTAATTATTAACGTTAGTTTGTTAGTTATCTGTGTGCAAAGTTTTGGCTTAAACATACTTGACTCTACTAGTAGTCCGCCATTAGTGAAAAATCGGCCGGCTGACAACAGCTCACGCTATTATTATTCGTTAAGTACTCGGTCTTTGTCCGGCTATGATTAGATACGCCACTAACGACTTGAAAGCTATCCAACAGTCGGTGCTGAATAATAGCTTGCTACGTAGGTTGGACAAGGAGACTTTTTACGTACTACCGGAATAAATACTGTTGCTAAAACGAAACGTGGATGTCGGGCCGGTCGCCTTAAACGAAAGGCTGTGTCTATATGTGCCCACAGGAAGGACGACAATCTGGTACGTATCCACCCACGGCAGTTCTCGACAAAGCTAAAAGTGTGTCTGGAACTCTCGGTCCTGTAGAAACAAATGTAATGAGATTATGGAAATGATTATCGATGAAGATTGACATTTTGATATTAACCGAATCGTGGTTGCAAGCGAGTGGCGATGAATCTAAAATAGCATCTATAACTCCTGATGGATATGAACTTAAGCATCACCCACGGGCATCTCATGGGGGTGGCATTGCTATTATTTATAGAAGCCATCTCCATATCAAAGTATCTGTGAATGCTTTCCCCGAGTATCAGTCAGTTGAGACACTCGAGTTCGTCCTAACGCATGGTCAGATAGCTATGAGGTTCGTGTGCCTTTACCGCCCACTAAGAAGAATAAATTAACCAGCACAATTTTTCATAAAGACATAGCCAACATAATCGACCTTGCCAGTGTTAAAAACGGTAATCTTATTCTTCTGGGCGATATCAATGTTGATTTTGATCAGTGTCGGGATTCAGAACAGTGAGTCCAAAACGTACTTGTGAAGGATCTTCAAATGTCCGACCATTACCTAGTAACAATACATCTAGACGCCATTAAAACGCCCATACCAAAGAAATCAGTACTCATCAGAAATATCAAAAATATAAATAAAACTGCGTTTCGTATGGATCTCGAACGGTCTGTTCTCCACCACAAAGCACCGACGATTTAGTGGAACTGTACAATGCAGAACTGTTACGGCTTTTAGATAAGCATGCTCCTGAGAAAATTAAGACGATTCCCCAAAGATTCTCATTGAGCTTTTTACACAAGAAGTCAGGCTAGAAAAAGGGAATAGGCGGAAGGCCGAAAGGAGATGGAGGAAGTCACGCCTAGAAGTCCATCGCCAGATCTATGTCCAAGCTAGGAACAATGTTACAAGGCTCGCAATGTTCTTCAACAATAAAATTTCAGAGTGCAAATCCAACCCAAATGAGCTTCATAATATAATGTCCACTCTTATGGGTAAGCACAGACTCCTCACTTCCCGATAACACCGATCATGCGCAGATTGCTAGATCATTCTCACAGTTTTTCCATTCGAAGTCAGTTACATCAATCCACTGTCTCGACAATGTCCACGTGTGATGAACCAGCATTCGAACATGGCTACCTCGACCCAGCCTCTCTCTGAACAAGACGTCTCATTTCTCCTCAAAGAATCAAAACCAACATTTTGTGCTCTTGACCCTGTCCCAACCAAAATGATATTTGAATATTTGGACATTTTACTTCCAACAATAACATTAATCGATAACTGTAGTCTAGTCGGGTGTCATGCCAAAGGTCTTCAAGCAAGCTATAATCAATCCGCTGCTTAAAAAACAAGGTCTTGATCAAGACGTATTAAAGAACTATAGACCCGTGTCTAACCTGCCGTTTATCTCAAAACTTGTTGAAAGGGCCGTATGTAAACAACTATCTGTACACTTGAATTCACACGAGCTACATGAGCCTTTCCAATCTGCTTATAGACAGAGTCATAGCACGGAGACAGCGTTATTAAGAGTGATAAATGATATTCGAAGTGGTATCGATGTCTCGTTACTAATTCTACTTGACCTCAGCGCTGCATTCGATACCATCGACCATGAAAACCTACTCTCTAAACTAAGTCGTGCATTCGGTGTCAAAGGTCCTGCATTAGATTGGTTTCATTCATACTTGACTGATAGATGTCAATCAGTATACATAAATGGAACCCCTTCGGAATCAATCCAGCTTACGTGCGGCGTACCACAAGGATCTATACTGGGCCCCGTTCTATTCACCCTGTACACTCGACAACTAGGTTCAGTAATCGAAAAACATAATATCAAAGCCCGCACCGCTCACCTAGTCAACATTCACCTCTGCTACCTCACCATCAAACTACGACATCCAACCGATCGAGATTCTACCGTTAGAAAACCCGCCTAACTATTCCTCACCACTTTCGAGCTGCAGAGAGACCCCCAACTCGGACCTCATTAACGGCGCCACACCACCTGAGTTTTTTAATCCAGGCCATAACAGTCCTGATAGCGGTGTCTCAGGATCCACACTGGAAGAGGACCTCCTTACCGATCAACACACCATCTCCTCAGAAGACCCTTTCCTCCCGCTTTCGAACAATTTCGAAGATCTGGATAGCATCTATCAAATTCAAAAAGTTATCAGTTTCCGTGTTTTCCGAAAATTGAAGAAAATGCCTCCGAAGACGTAGCCGGAAACCATTCGCCCGACAGGGCGGTGCGGGTTCGGGTTACGGGTAGGTACCCCCAGTACCCACCCCCCGCAACTATATGACGTCACACTTTTATTTTCACGATAAGGGTCCCCCCTTTGATACCTTTTGAAACAAATATTCCGAAGATATACTCCTATATTTCGGTACATATATCTCCCCAACATTTGCCCGGAGATTGTTTGACCAATTTATTAGATGACACGGCCATGTTCCAGAAGCATGGTGCCCAGTGGTTGAGGTTGGGCAAGGGACTCAAACGTCAATTGGAAACAGACAATAGGATTACCACGCTCGAGGGAATGGCCAAAAAATTCAAAGGTGCGGAAATGCGTCCGTGGCAGACGGAGGTGATTAAACGTCTGGACGGGCAAGATGAACGGAAGATATTATTCGTGGTGGATACAGTCGGCAATAATGGTAAGACGTTCCTGGCGAAGTGGTTAATGGTCGAGCAAAGTGGCCAGTACTTCAACAGCACTAAATATGCTGACGTGTTTTACGCTGTGAACACTGTAGATAAAGTTGTGATATTTGATTTGACTCGAGATAAGCTTGACTTCTTGAATTACGGCCTGTTAGAATCATTAAAGAATGGTCTGGGATTTTCATCAAAATATGAGTGCATCACGAAAATATTCGAGGCGAAAAGAATAGTCGTTTTCATGAATGACTTTCCTGACAATTCTAAACTGTCTGCTGACAGATGGGATATTTATGACATTAACACTGATATTATTGTTTAATTAAATTTTATTCTATTTATATTTTAAAGTTATACAAATTGTTAGTAATTAGTTTGCAGCGAATAAATGTTATTGTTCCCAAGATGAAGAGTCTTTTTCTTCCACCATAGCTTCAGCTAACCAATCAGCGGTGGCGTCACAATCATCGGCTTCGGTCGGAGTACCCATAGCGGTCGGAGTACCCATAGCGATAGGAGAACTCAGAGATTTGGGTCGATCGACAGATCCGTATAAAGCCCAGGTTGTTGACACGTAATGACGGAATGTGACAATAAGCATAGTCGGAATGTCAGAGCCATATCTGGCCATACTAGGAATTTTCTAGAAAACCAAGTGGTATGCCTACCATCGCTATTAACAAGCTTGTTGGCCATAGGTTTCATGTCATCAATAAAGCGATTGACGTCCCTGTATTTGATAATCGCTTTAATTTGATCAATTCTATGATCAGTGGAAAGTTGACATCTAGGCTTCCATTTAAAAAGATGATGGTATTTACATTTGCCCTGTCTAGTTAATTTGACGGGCCGATGCTGTTGAATGACAGGAACAGAATGTTTAGACAAATCCCCAGTTGCCATTCCAGGTTCCATATAAATATACAATGGTCCAATAGAATTTGGTTCGATCATTTTTAGTTCGCCGGTTGCGGGTGTAGGTATCGGACCAGACATAGAAGGCATGCCGGTATACTTGACTACAGAGATATCCTTCAAATAGTAGTGTATAGAAATCAACCTCTTAGTCCGAGCAGTGTCAAAACGCTGGACCAAATGTGGAGAGATTGTAGAAACACGGGGAATCCAGTGTGAAGGAATATCCGTTTT
Organism: Chaetoderma sp. LZ-2023a; assembly: GCA_034401795.1. NCBI lineage: Eukaryota > Metazoa > Mollusca > Caudofoveata > Chaetodermatida > Chaetodermatidae > Chaetoderma > Chaetoderma sp. LZ-2023a. Next base: position 14,956,823 of record CM067362.1, read on the forward strand.
AAGTTCATTACTCCGAAAGGTTTCAGCAAAGGCTTGTTCAGTTTGGAAGGTGATAAAAGACGGGCGTGTAGATCGTCGTCGGGTATATCTTCTTCTGGTTCGACGGCGTCTCCTAGATACACGAATTGCACGTACTTTGCGTGTGTAGGTTTTCTTCCGAATAAATCTTTGTTTGCCATACTTGCGGCGGACGATTTTACGACGTTGTTGTCTCTTAATCACACGAGACATTGTGATGGCCTGACTACATAATCGGAGCTGCTTATATAGTGCTCAGAGGCCAGGAGACATGTTTGGACTTGTACAGACAGGTTGAAACATGTATGACAGTGTAACCCATTGCTATCAATGGAATTAACCTTCTAACCCTAAGGACTCAGGGATTCCCGTGGACTACCGCTAACTTTGCGTCCATATGACTACATCTCTGCGGGCCCTCCAGGCCCGCTTTCGACCTAATGTTGACTCAGGGATTCCCGTGGACTACCGCTAACTTTGCGTCCATATGACCACGTCATCGTCGGGCGTACCGCGCGACAGGTCCGGCCCTAACGGGCCTACTCTGCCTACGGCAGAGTTGTTAATTTGTCATACGACATAATACAAAGGGGGAATATACTATCTTCACATTATGGCAAGGAAATTCCGGCGTAGCCGGAATTCGCCCGACAGGGCGGTGCGGGTTCGGGTTACGGGTAGGTACCCCCAGTACCCACCCCCCGCAACTATATGACGTCACAAGTACTTCTGACGTCACACTTTTATTTTCACGATAAGGGTCCCCCCTTTGATACCTTTTGAAACAAATATTCCGAAGATATACTCCTATATTTCGGTACATATATCTATCTCCCCAACATTTGCCCGGAGATTGTTTGACCACCGTGACCGGTAACCCTGAGTCAACATTAGGGTTAGGTATTACCAGCCAACCTTGGGGACGGGAACCTTGGGGAGAAAAGGGGGAGATAATTTAAAGGGAGATAATTTGATAATTACATAATACAAAGGGGGAATATACTATCTTCACATTATGGCAAGGAAATTCCGGCGTAGCCGGAATTCGCCCGACAGGGCGGTGCGGGTTCGGGTTACGGGTAGGTAACCCCCCCCCCCTGCAACTATATGACGTCTTTTATTTTCACGATAAGGGTCCCCCCTTTGATACCTTTTGAAACAAATATTCCGAAGATATACTCCTATATTTCGGTACATATATCTCCCCAACATTTGCCCGGAGATTGTTTGACCACCGTGACCACTGTCCACGGTAACCCTGAGTCAACATTAGGGTTAGGGGGGAACCCCTGAGTCAACATTAGGGTTAGCAGGTCTGTGTCAGTGTTAGTGTTAGCTTACGCTACCCTCCTGCTAGCCAATTTTTCGGCATTACATCCGGGCAATTTGTCCCCAAGGTTGGCTGTCAGTATTACCTGCCAACCTGAGACCTATTAACCTAGGACCTTTTTTTGGTGGCCTCTGATTGGTCAATTTTAGTCACGTGAGTGACGTCACATATCCCATTTGAAAAACTCCGGTATGATGCCGGGGACCGGGGAACAACTCTGACGTAGTCAGAGCGGCGCCGCAGGCAGGATCTTATACAGTTTGGCTGAATTAAAACTTGTTATAAATTCAGATAAAGTCGCGTACTATAGTATAGGGTACGAGATAGGAGAAAACGGTACCCCACATCTACAGGGGTACGTGGAACTTAAGACGAAAGCAAGATTTACGGCGGTAAAGGCTAAGATAATTCCACAACGGGCGCACATCGAGCGTGCGAAGGGAACGTGTGCGGAAAATCAAAAATACACCCAAAAGGATGGCGCCTTTATTGAAGACGGAGAACCGATTGCAGAGAAGGGTCAACGGACAGATATTATGAAAATGAGAATAGATTGTGATACACTGAACGATACAGAAATGTTTTCGAAATACGGCGGGCAGTGGCTCCGCTTAGAAAAGGGATTAAAGCGACAATGTGATAATGATATTAGAGTGGAAACAGTGGCCAAGATGGCGAAGAAAATGGAGACAGTTGTTTTAAAACAATGGCAACAGGACGCCATTAACATTCTTGAAGAGCAAGACGAACGCAAAATATTATTCGTAGTGGATACTGTGGGTAATGCGGGCAAGACTTTCCTTGCGAAATACTTAATGTCGGTAAAACAATGTCAGTACTTCAACAGTACACAATACGCAAACGTGTTTTTTGCAGTGAATACGAAAGACCGGTTGGTATGCTTCGACTTGACTCGCGACAAGTTGGAGTATATCAACTATGGACTGCTCGAGTCGTTGAAGAACGGAATAGGTTTCTCAACGAAATATGAATGCACCACGAAGATCTTTGAGTACAAACGGATAATAGTATTCATGAACAATTTTCCTGACCAGACAAAACTAAGTGTCGATCGATTTTACATCATGGATTTAAATGAAGAAACCAATACAATGGATTTAAGTTAAGTTTTGTAATTCATATTTATTCTCTTCAAGTTTCATGTTAGTAATTAAATTCTGGCGTGAATAAAATGCCAAATTATCACAGAAAGAAATTTGTTAAAAATCATCAGCCATAGCACAATTCTGCTCCATAGCGTCCTTTAACCAATCTGTGGTCTCCAAGACTGTCCTCTCTTCCGTCATAATCATAGGTTCTTCAAAGGGTCTTTCCTCAGCAGTTGGGTGGGACACATACCCAGATACTCTCCATCGAGTAGTGCACATCAAACGGAAAGATACTACCACTTTAGTTGGAACGACATTATTCAACATGCCCACATCGGGCCATACTATGAACGTATTCCTAAACCATTGTTGGGGATTGCGTTTACCTCCAATTCTATTTGCTCGAGGTTTCTGATTTGTAATGAATGTATTAACATCACGATATTTAGTTGAAAGAGTAGTCATAGAATCGTGAGTCTCTTCTTGGCACTTGGGATACCATTTAAACAAGGTGTGGTAGCGACATTGGCCATCTCTAGTTAACCGCACAGGCTTATATTGGTGGATTATATCATCTCGGGTCATTTTACCCATTTCCCAATACTTGACAGAAGGGTCCATGAAAAGATACAACGGTACACGTTGGTTGGGATCAACAAGATCAACTTTGACCGTATCAGGTTGTCCTATCCACTTCATTACTTTAATCTCAGTCATATAATAATGTATAGAGATCATCTTTCTTTTCTGCGAGTTCATCCACATATTAAGTGCCCGTATTTAGAAACTTATAATCAGGTAACCATGTAGTTGGTACAAAAGTTTGAAAAGTGTTCTTTGTAAACTTCAAACAATATGCCACAGAGGCTGTTAAATTAACATGACGAGCTTTATGACGCTTTGACATTGACCTCCTTCTGCGTCGGTATGTTCTCTTAAAACGAGTTCTACGGGTACGCCTTTTGAAAATTCTTTTCTTATAAAAACGCCGTCTTCGCCCGTAAGCCCGTTTCCTATACTTCCTCACGAACTTACGTCGTCCGGTTCGTCGCATAGTTCTTGCCATTGTGTGGTGAATACTGATTTGGTGTCCTTATATACGGCAAGACATAATGCAAAAAATGTAGGGGAGGCGACTGATGTGAATGGATAGAGATTGACCAATCAACGTCCTTCAACTCTCGTTATAAGGACTGATATTAACCAATCAGGATGATGTGGATTACATTGCTAACCCGGGGCTGAAATCTACTAACCCTAATGGCCGTTGGACACAGAAATCAACAAGCACAGTGCTAGCTTCGCTAGCACATACTGAAGCGAAGCGCTCGCTTCGCGAGCACACCTAATGTTGACTCAGGATCAAGGATGTGCAGCCTTCGGCTGCGATAAGATCCTGCCTGCGGCGCCGCTCTGACTTCGTCAGAGTTGGTTCAAATCAGTATCTATGTGATTTTTAAATTTTTTATTTTTTTTTTTTGTTGCGCATGCGCATTGATGATATACTACTTTCTCGCCTCCATTACCCAGAATGCATCACACTTCCGGCGTGGGATATTACCCAGACTACCAATACCGGTTCCCGACATGCATCTGGCTTCCGGCCGCCATTACCCACAATGCATCTGACTTCCTACCAAATAGTTCCAAGGTATATAGGTCCGAAGTTGGCGGGTAATACTAGGCCGCCAACCGTGGACCTATTTTTAAATTTTGTTTGTTGCGCATGCGCATTGAAAATATACTACTTTCTCGCCTCCAAGTTGCGCATGCGTATTGGAATTATACCACTTTCTCGCCTCCAAATTTCAAATTACGTCATAATCACGCGCGCGTTTCAGAGAAACAGCCGATAGAAGCAGAATAGTCAGAATAGTCACAACAAGTCGAAAAATGGCAGAAAACAGACGTGTGCAAGAGGCAGCAGTGAAACGTTGGGTATTTACTTTGAATAACTACAGTTTGGCTGAATTAAAACTTGTTATAAATTCAGATAAAGTCGCGTACTATAGTATAGGGTACGAGATAGGAGAAAACGGTACCCCACATCTACAGGGGTACGTGGAACTTAAGACGAAAGCAAGATTTACGGCGGTAAAGGCTAAGATAATTCCACAACGGGCGCACATCGAGCGTGCGAAGGGAACGTGTGCGGAAAATCGTTGACCGTCCGTTTGATTCTCCTGTTGAAGTTACCGAAGAACCTCGCCATGAAGAACCTATTGATCTATAGATCTACCATCATCCTTACCACGTGCTAATATGTGTATTTGCCAACTATCTCTTCCAATAGGGAAGAATGTACCAACAGAAAAAAATATAATGTTGGATTGCTTAGACTGGGCCTTTGTAAATACATATTTTGGCTAGGCCACACACATACGCAGATAGATAGCGATATCAACACTGATATAGCATAACACGAGTGTAACAATATCGCTATCCTAACTATAGCTTCGTGAACAATGGGCCATGAGAAGTATCAGAAAACGGAATGAGCGAGTCTCTAGACCCGTTATCGAATCAATTAAATTCATAGCAACAGTGAAGTTTGGTTTGTTGTATTAAAACTATGCGTCCATTTATAACCAAATTTGCAGGCATGTTTTGTCAATGTAATGTCTCGCTGATCATGAAGAAATACAAATCATTTCTTGCATTTCTCGACCGCACGCACTGCATGTGAAAATGCATTTTTCATGCACTGGCCCACATCGGCGAAAAGCAGATAATGAATGTTAACAGAAAACGCTTCTACCGAACATGGGCCGAAAATCAGCGCCATGAAGCAGTGAGCAGGAAACTGGACATGTTAATGACCGACCACGATCTGGCAGACCGAGAGTAACAACACCACGAGAAGACCGCTACTTAGTGACGTCATCACAGGTTTGAGACAGCGCCGCGGCTGTCCCGTAATTTGCACACCACTACCGGCACTACAGTGCATGCACAAACTGTGCGAAACATACTCCATGATGCTGGACTGCATGCCCGTCGTCCACTTGTTGCTGTTCCGCTTACAGAGCGTCACATTGAGAATCGGTTTGCATGGGCAAGAACTCATCAGCGATGGCGTGCTCATCAATGGAGCCACATTTTGTTCAGTGATGAGTCGAGGTTTTGTGCGGATGGTAGGCAATGGGTTTGGCGACGTTTAGGAGAGCGGTATGATGCAGCCAACATCATTCAGCACGACAGTTCAGTGGCAGCAGTGTCATGGTGTGGGTTGGAATCCATGAAAATGGCTGATCAACATTATTGTGAAGAAGTTGTCTCAGTGAATATCCACATTGCGCCAATGTCTTAATTGTTGTTATAGAAACATTGATGTTTAAGTTTTCACGTATTTTTGACTGGAGGGCAGGTGGCAAATTTTAAATCAACATAGTTAAAAACCTATATAAACAATCTTGGCTTCAAAATCCATCAAATAAATAATTCAATATGACTACTTAACTTGGTCCATGTCGGCCATTTTTTATATGCATCACTTTCCCTCGAATAAACTGTAATGGCCTCTAGGGCCTAACCAAATCTCACAAATTCTGGCCTGATCCGTAGCGGTTCAGGTCGTTTTTGCAAAAGTATTTGGCCAATCAAGTTCCCTTGAACAAACTTGCTTCAGTTGTTCCCCATAATGATATTTTGTGAGTTGAATCGATCTGCCAGTTTCAGAAAAGAGATTGGTAAAAATCCAAGATGACCACCAGCCAAATTGCATGACTGGTTTCATTTGAGCAATCTTGGGGTCTTTATACCCTAAGGATGCTGCCCGTCAAATATAATTGAAATCTGTCCAAGTGGTTCGTGAGAAGTCATTTAAAGAAAAGGTTGACAAATGGACAGAGTCACATTGGCATAAGCTCACTTGGCCTTCCATGCCAGGTGAGCTAACAGTGGGAGGGGGGGACCTATATCTCCTTGGATTTACTCTCACTGGATGTGATCTATTACAAGGAAAAATACAGAACTAAATACCTAGGTAGCAAAACTCATTGGTCCAATTTTTTTTCAAAATATTCCACATCATTCCTGTATGGTTGTGTTCAAATTGAGACACTTGAATTTATGTGATCATAGCGGTGTGTGATAATGCGCCAGTATACGGCCGCATAAATTAAGTCTCTCTACTTTTTGCGAAGTTTTAGAGTTTTAACACAAGTTTCGATGTTTAATTTGACGACATCATGTTTATAAGTGCTTCTGGACTCCGTTCGTCATACTGTTTATTAATTATTAACGTTAGTTTGTTAGTTATCTGTGTGCAAAGTTTTGGCTTAAACATACTTGACTCTACTAGTAGTCCGCCATTAGTGAAAAATCGGCCGGCTGACAACAGCTCACGCTATTATTATTCGTTAAGTACTCGGTCTTTGTCCGGCTATGATTAGATACGCCACTAACGACTTGAAAGCTATCCAACAGTCGGTGCTGAATAATAGCTTGCTACGTAGGTTGGACAAGGAGACTTTTTACGTACTACCGGAATAAATACTGTTGCTAAAACGAAACGTGGATGTCGGGCCGGTCGCCTTAAACGAAAGGCTGTGTCTATATGTGCCCACAGGAAGGACGACAATCTGGTACGTATCCACCCACGGCAGTTCTCGACAAAGCTAAAAGTGTGTCTGGAACTCTCGGTCCTGTAGAAACAAATGTAATGAGATTATGGAAATGATTATCGATGAAGATTGACATTTTGATATTAACCGAATCGTGGTTGCAAGCGAGTGGCGATGAATCTAAAATAGCATCTATAACTCCTGATGGATATGAACTTAAGCATCACCCACGGGCATCTCATGGGGGTGGCATTGCTATTATTTATAGAAGCCATCTCCATATCAAAGTATCTGTGAATGCTTTCCCCGAGTATCAGTCAGTTGAGACACTCGAGTTCGTCCTAACGCATGGTCAGATAGCTATGAGGTTCGTGTGCCTTTACCGCCCACTAAGAAGAATAAATTAACCAGCACAATTTTTCATAAAGACATAGCCAACATAATCGACCTTGCCAGTGTTAAAAACGGTAATCTTATTCTTCTGGGCGATATCAATGTTGATTTTGATCAGTGTCGGGATTCAGAACAGTGAGTCCAAAACGTACTTGTGAAGGATCTTCAAATGTCCGACCATTACCTAGTAACAATACATCTAGACGCCATTAAAACGCCCATACCAAAGAAATCAGTACTCATCAGAAATATCAAAAATATAAATAAAACTGCGTTTCGTATGGATCTCGAACGGTCTGTTCTCCACCACAAAGCACCGACGATTTAGTGGAACTGTACAATGCAGAACTGTTACGGCTTTTAGATAAGCATGCTCCTGAGAAAATTAAGACGATTCCCCAAAGATTCTCATTGAGCTTTTTACACAAGAAGTCAGGCTAGAAAAAGGGAATAGGCGGAAGGCCGAAAGGAGATGGAGGAAGTCACGCCTAGAAGTCCATCGCCAGATCTATGTCCAAGCTAGGAACAATGTTACAAGGCTCGCAATGTTCTTCAACAATAAAATTTCAGAGTGCAAATCCAACCCAAATGAGCTTCATAATATAATGTCCACTCTTATGGGTAAGCACAGACTCCTCACTTCCCGATAACACCGATCATGCGCAGATTGCTAGATCATTCTCACAGTTTTTCCATTCGAAGTCAGTTACATCAATCCACTGTCTCGACAATGTCCACGTGTGATGAACCAGCATTCGAACATGGCTACCTCGACCCAGCCTCTCTCTGAACAAGACGTCTCATTTCTCCTCAAAGAATCAAAACCAACATTTTGTGCTCTTGACCCTGTCCCAACCAAAATGATATTTGAATATTTGGACATTTTACTTCCAACAATAACATTAATCGATAACTGTAGTCTAGTCGGGTGTCATGCCAAAGGTCTTCAAGCAAGCTATAATCAATCCGCTGCTTAAAAAACAAGGTCTTGATCAAGACGTATTAAAGAACTATAGACCCGTGTCTAACCTGCCGTTTATCTCAAAACTTGTTGAAAGGGCCGTATGTAAACAACTATCTGTACACTTGAATTCACACGAGCTACATGAGCCTTTCCAATCTGCTTATAGACAGAGTCATAGCACGGAGACAGCGTTATTAAGAGTGATAAATGATATTCGAAGTGGTATCGATGTCTCGTTACTAATTCTACTTGACCTCAGCGCTGCATTCGATACCATCGACCATGAAAACCTACTCTCTAAACTAAGTCGTGCATTCGGTGTCAAAGGTCCTGCATTAGATTGGTTTCATTCATACTTGACTGATAGATGTCAATCAGTATACATAAATGGAACCCCTTCGGAATCAATCCAGCTTACGTGCGGCGTACCACAAGGATCTATACTGGGCCCCGTTCTATTCACCCTGTACACTCGACAACTAGGTTCAGTAATCGAAAAACATAATATCAAAGCCCGCACCGCTCACCTAGTCAACATTCACCTCTGCTACCTCACCATCAAACTACGACATCCAACCGATCGAGATTCTACCGTTAGAAAACCCGCCTAACTATTCCTCACCACTTTCGAGCTGCAGAGAGACCCCCAACTCGGACCTCATTAACGGCGCCACACCACCTGAGTTTTTTAATCCAGGCCATAACAGTCCTGATAGCGGTGTCTCAGGATCCACACTGGAAGAGGACCTCCTTACCGATCAACACACCATCTCCTCAGAAGACCCTTTCCTCCCGCTTTCGAACAATTTCGAAGATCTGGATAGCATCTATCAAATTCAAAAAGTTATCAGTTTCCGTGTTTTCCGAAAATTGAAGAAAATGCCTCCGAAGACGTAGCCGGAAACCATTCGCCCGACAGGGCGGTGCGGGTTCGGGTTACGGGTAGGTACCCCCAGTACCCACCCCCCGCAACTATATGACGTCACACTTTTATTTTCACGATAAGGGTCCCCCCTTTGATACCTTTTGAAACAAATATTCCGAAGATATACTCCTATATTTCGGTACATATATCTCCCCAACATTTGCCCGGAGATTGTTTGACCAATTTATTAGATGACACGGCCATGTTCCAGAAGCATGGTGCCCAGTGGTTGAGGTTGGGCAAGGGACTCAAACGTCAATTGGAAACAGACAATAGGATTACCACGCTCGAGGGAATGGCCAAAAAATTCAAAGGTGCGGAAATGCGTCCGTGGCAGACGGAGGTGATTAAACGTCTGGACGGGCAAGATGAACGGAAGATATTATTCGTGGTGGATACAGTCGGCAATAATGGTAAGACGTTCCTGGCGAAGTGGTTAATGGTCGAGCAAAGTGGCCAGTACTTCAACAGCACTAAATATGCTGACGTGTTTTACGCTGTGAACACTGTAGATAAAGTTGTGATATTTGATTTGACTCGAGATAAGCTTGACTTCTTGAATTACGGCCTGTTAGAATCATTAAAGAATGGTCTGGGATTTTCATCAAAATATGAGTGCATCACGAAAATATTCGAGGCGAAAAGAATAGTCGTTTTCATGAATGACTTTCCTGACAATTCTAAACTGTCTGCTGACAGATGGGATATTTATGACATTAACACTGATATTATTGTTTAATTAAATTTTATTCTATTTATATTTTAAAGTTATACAAATTGTTAGTAATTAGTTTGCAGCGAATAAATGTTATTGTTCCCAAGATGAAGAGTCTTTTTCTTCCACCATAGCTTCAGCTAACCAATCAGCGGTGGCGTCACAATCATCGGCTTCGGTCGGAGTACCCATAGCGGTCGGAGTACCCATAGCGATAGGAGAACTCAGAGATTTGGGTCGATCGACAGATCCGTATAAAGCCCAGGTTGTTGACACGTAATGACGGAATGTGACAATAAGCATAGTCGGAATGTCAGAGCCATATCTGGCCATACTAGGAATTTTCTAGAAAACCAAGTGGTATGCCTACCATCGCTATTAACAAGCTTGTTGGCCATAGGTTTCATGTCATCAATAAAGCGATTGACGTCCCTGTATTTGATAATCGCTTTAATTTGATCAATTCTATGATCAGTGGAAAGTTGACATCTAGGCTTCCATTTAAAAAGATGATGGTATTTACATTTGCCCTGTCTAGTTAATTTGACGGGCCGATGCTGTTGAATGACAGGAACAGAATGTTTAGACAAATCCCCAGTTGCCATTCCAGGTTCCATATAAATATACAATGGTCCAATAGAATTTGGTTCGATCATTTTTAGTTCGCCGGTTGCGGGTGTAGGTATCGGACCAGACATAGAAGGCATGCCGGTATACTTGACTACAGAGATATCCTTCAAATAGTAGTGTATAGAAATCAACCTCTTAGTCCGAGCAGTGTCAAAACGCTGGACCAAATGTGGAGAGATTGTAGAAACACGGGGAATCCAGTGTGAAGGAATATCCGTTTTAAGTTCATTACTCCGAAAGGTTTCAGCAAAGGCTTGTTCAGTTTGGAAGGTGATAAAAGACGGGCGTGTAGATCGTCGTCGGGTATATCTTCTTCTGGTTCGACGGCGTCTCCTAGATACACGAATTGCACGTACTTTGCGTGTGTAGGTTTTCTTCCGAATAAATCTTTGTTTGCCATACTTGCGGCGGACGATTTTACGACGTTGTTGTCTCTTAATCACACGAGACATTGTGATGGCCTGACTACATAATCGGAGCTGCTTATATAGTGCTCAGAGGCCAGGAGACATGTTTGGACTTGTACAGACAGGTTGAAACATGTATGACAGTGTAACCCATTGCTATCAATGGAATTAACCTTCTAACCCTAAGGACTCAGGGATTCCCGTGGACTACCGCTAACTTTGCGTCCATATGACTACATCTCTGCGGGCCCTCCAGGCCCGCTTTCGACCTAATGTTGACTCAGGGATTCCCGTGGACTACCGCTAACTTTGCGTCCATATGACCACGTCATCGTCGGGCGTACCGCGCGACAGGTCCGGCCCTAACGGGCCTACTCTGCCTACGGCAGAGTTGTTAATTTGTCATACGACATAATACAAAGGGGGAATATACTATCTTCACATTATGGCAAGGAAATTCCGGCGTAGCCGGAATTCGCCCGACAGGGCGGTGCGGGTTCGGGTTACGGGTAGGTACCCCCAGTACCCACCCCCCGCAACTATATGACGTCACAAGTACTTCTGACGTCACACTTTTATTTTCACGATAAGGGTCCCCCCTTTGATACCTTTTGAAACAAATATTCCGAAGATATACTCCTATATTTCGGTACATATATCTATCTCCCCAACATTTGCCCGGAGATTGTTTGACCACCGTGACCGGTAACCCTGAGTCAACATTAGGGTTAGGTATTACCAGCCAACCTTGGGGACGGGAACCTTGGGGAGAAAAGGGGGAGATAATTTAAAGGGAGATAATTTGATAATTACATAATACAAAGGGGGAATATACTATCTTCACATTATGGCAAGGAAATTCCGGCGTAGCCGGAATTCGCCCGACAGGGCGGTGCGGGTTCGGGTTACGGGTAGGTAACCCCCCCCCCCCCTGCAACTATATGACGTCTTTTATTTTCACGATAAGGGTCCCCCCTTTGATACCTTTTGAAACAAATATTCCGAAGATATACTCCTATATTTCGGTACATATATCTCCCCAACATTTGCCCGGAGATTGTTTGACCACCGTGACCACTGTCCACGGTAACCCTGAGTCAACATTAGGGTTAGCAGGTCTGTGTCAGTGTTAGTGTTAGCTTACGCTACCCTCCTGCTAGCCAATTTTTCGGCATTACATCCGGGCAATTTGTCCCCAAGGTTGGCTGTCAGTATTACCAGCCAACCTTGGGGACGGTAACCTTGGGGAGAAAATTTAAAGGGAGATAATTTGATAATTACATAACTATATGACGTCACAAGTATTTCTGACGTCACACTTTTATTTTCACGATAAGGGTCCCCCCTTTGATACCTTTTGAAACAAATATTCCGAAGATATACTCCTATATTTCGGTACATATATCTCCCCAACATTTGCCCGGAGATTGTTTGACCACCGTGACCACTGTCCACGGTAACCCTGAGTCAACATTAGGGTTAGGGGGGAACCCCTGAGTCAACATTAGGGTTAGCAGGTCTGTGTCAGTGTTAGTGTTAGCTTACGCTACCCTCCTGCTAGCCGATTTTTCGGCATTACATCCGGGCAATTTGTCCCCAAGGTTGGCTGTCAGTATTACCAGCCAACCTTGGGGACGGTAACCTTGGGGAGAAAATTTAAAGGGAGATAATTTGATAATTACATAATATCTTCACATTATGGCAAGGAAATTCCGGCGTAGCCGGAATTCGCCCGACAGGGCGGTGCAGGTTCGGGTTACGGGTAGGTACCCCCAGTACCCACCCCCCGCAACTATATGACGTCACAAGTATTTCTGACGTCACACTTTTATTTTCACGATAAGGGTCCCCCCTTTGATACCTTTTGAAACAAATATTCCGAAGATATACTCCTATATTTCGGTACATATATCTCCCCAACATTTGCCCGGAGATTGTTTGACCACCGTGACCACTGTCCACGGTAACCCTGAGTCAACATTAGGGTTAGGGGGGAACCCCTGAGTCAACATTAGGGTTAGCAGGTCTGTGTCAGTGTTGGTGTTAGCTTACGCTACCCTCCTGCTAGCCGATTTTTCGGCATTACATCCGGGCAATTTGTCCCCAAGGTTTGCTGTCAGTATGGGGAAAGGCCTCAAACGACAACGGGATACAGATATCCGGACGGAGACGTTAGGGTCGATGTCTAAAAAATTAAAAGGTGCTGTTATGAGACCGTGGCAGGTCGAGGTGATGAAGCGGCTCGACGAACAGGACGAGCGTAAAATACTGTTCGTCGTGGACGTCGTAGGAAATCAAGGCAAGACCTTCCTAGCAAAATACCTCATGTGTGAGAAATCGGCCCAGTATTTTAATACGACAAAATACGCCGATGTGTTTTTCGCAGTGAACTGTACAGATGTGATTGTAGTTTTTGATTTAACTCGAGATAAGATTGACTTCTTAAATTATGGCTTGCTAGAGAGTCTAAAGAATGGTTTAGGCTTCTCAAGCAAGTATGAATGCGTGACAAAGGTGTTCCCTTCAAAGAAGATTGTTGTTTTTATGAATCAATTCCCGGACAATGCTAAATTGAGTGCAGATAGATTGGATATAATGGACATAAACAGCCTTCGGCCCCACACCTAATGTTGACTCAGGAGGTTCCCCCTAACCCTAAGGACTCAGGGATTCCCGTGGACACATGAACTACATCATAGTGGGGCCTTCGGCCCCACACCTAATGTTGACGCAGGAGGTTCCCCCCTAACCCTAAGGACTCAGGGATTCCCGTGGACACATTAAAAGGTGTTGTTATGAGGCCGTGGCAGCAGGAAGTGATCCAAAAGATCAATGACCAAGATGAAAGAACAATTTTATTTGTAGTTGACACTGTAGGCAATCAGGGTAAAACATTCTTGGCAAAGTATTTAATGTGTGAGCATGGAGCTCAGTACTTCAATACAACGAAGTATGCGGACGTTTTTTATGCCGTGAACTGTACAGATTTAATTGTGATTTTTGATCTGACACGGGATAAGATTGATTTCCTAAATTATGGATTGTTGGAGAGTTTAAAGAATGGACTTGGTTTTAGCAGCAAGTATGAGTGTGTGACGAAAGTGTTCCCGAGCAAGAAAATCGTAGTCTTTATGAACCAGTTTCCAGATAACAGCAAGTTATCAGCGGACCGTATAAAAATAATGGACATAAACGCAGATATAGTTTTATAATTATTTATTCTGTTTATATTTTAATGTTATACAAATTGTTAGAGTTAACTTGAGGCGAATAAATGCCATTAATATTATACATCATAGTTGTTACACAGATCCATTATCCCAGGATGATTCAGCTTTTATATCGCAATCTTCCACCATAGCATCGACTAACCAATCAGAAGTGGTGGCGTCACAATCAGTTCCCATTGCGATGGGGGCAGTTAGAGAAGCGGGTCGATCAACAGTTCCATATAGAGCCCATGTGGTGGTGACGTAATGACGAAAAGTGACGATACACATAGTCGGAATGAGAGCATAAGACAATGACATATCTGGCCAGACTAGTAGTTTCCTAGAAAACCAAGTGTGGTTCAAACCATCGCTGTCAACAAGCTTGCGGGCCATAGGATTCATGTCTTCGATAAATCGATTTATGTCCCTATATTTAATAGCTGCTTTTATCTTCTCAAGTGTCCAATCGGTGGCAAATTGACACCTAGGCTTCCATTTAAAAAGATGATGGTATTTACATTTGCCGTGTCTAGTTAGTTTGACAGGTCTATGCCGTTGAATAATAGGAACGGATGCTGCAGACATATTACCAGTAGCCATTCCAGGTTCCATATAACAATACAATGGTCCAACAGAATTAGGTTCGATGAGTTTTAGCTCGGCGCGAGCGGGGGTAGGTATCGGAGCAGTCATAGAAGGTAGGCCAGTATACTTCACCACAGAGATATCCTTCAAATAGTAGTGTACAGAAATCAACCTCTTAGTCCGAGCAGTGTTAAAACGCGAGACCAAATTTGGAGAGATCGCAGCAACACGGGGAACCCAGTGTGACGGAATATCCGTTTTAAGTTCACTGCTACGAAAGATTTCGGCAAAGGCCTGTTCAGTTCTGAAGGTGATAAAAGACGGGCGTGAATATGGTCGTCGTCTATATCGTCTTCTGGGACGGCGTCTCCTTGATAGACGAATTGCACGTACTTTGCGTGTGTAGGTTTTCCTGTATCTTCTATGCGGTAAGCGCTTGCCATACTTGCGGCGGACGATTTTATGACGTGGTTGTCTCTTGAACACGCGAGACATTGTGATGGCCATGCTCATATTCGCTGCTGCTTATATAGTGCTCAAAGGCCATGAGACATGTTTAGACTTGTACAGACAGGTTGAAACATGTATGACATTGTTAACCATTGCTATCAATGGAATCAACCTTCTAACCCTAAGGACTCAGGGATTCCCGTTGTCCAGCCCTAACTTTGCGTCCATATGACTACATCTCTGCGGGCCCTCCGGGCCCGCTTTCGACCTAATGTTGACTCAGGGATTCCCGTTGTCCAGCGCTAACGGGGCATGGTCACATGAACCACGTCATCGTCGCGTGTTCCGCGCGACAGGTCCGGCCCTAGGCAGTTGTTTATTTGTCATTAAATTGATATTTAGTTTATTTTTTTTATTATCTCCCTTTGAATTATCTCCCTTCGGGGTCCAAGGTTGGTGGGTCCAAGGTTATCTTCACATTATGGCAAGGAAATTCCGGCGTAGCCGGAATTCTCCCGACAGGGCGGTGCGGGTTCGGGTTACGGGTAGGTACCCCCAGTACCCACCCCCCCGCAACTATATGACGTCACAAGTACTTCTGACGTCACACTTTTATTTTCACGATAAGGGTCCCCCCTTTGATACCTTTTGAAACAAATATTCCGAAGATATACTCCTATATTTCGGTACATATATCTCCCCAACATTTACCCGGAGATTGTTTGACCACCGTGACCGGTAACCCTGAGTCAACATTAGGGTTAGGGGGGAACCCCTGAGTCAACATTAGGGTTAGCAGGTCTGTGTCAGTGTTAGTGTTAGCTTACGCTACCCTCCTGCTAGCCGATTTTTCGGCATTACATCCGGGCAATTTGTCCCCAAGGTTGGCTGTCAGTATTACCAGCCAACCTTGGGGACGGGAACCTTGGGGAGAAAAGGGGGAGATAATTTAAAGGGAGATAATTTGATAATTACATAATACAAAGGGGGAATATACTATCTTCACATTATGGCAAGGAAATTCCCCGGAATTCGCCCGACAGGGCGGTGCGGGTTCGGGTTACGGGTAGGTACCCCCAGTATCCACCCCCTGCAACTATATGACGTCACAAGTACTTCTGACGTCACACTTTTATTTTCACGATAAGGGTCCCCCCTTTGATACCGTTTGAAACAAATATTCCGAAGATATACTCCTATATTTCGGTACATATATCCCCCCAACATTTGCCCGGAGATTGTTTGACCACCGTGACCACTGTCCACGGTAACCCTGAGTCAACATTAGGGTTAGGGGGGAACCCCTGAGTCAACATTAGGGTTAGCAGGTCTGTGTCAGCGTTAGTGTTAGCTTACGCTACCCTCCTGCTAGCCGATTTTTCGGCATTACATCCGGGCAATTTGTCCCCACGGTTGGCTGTCAGTATTACCAGCCAACCTTGGGGACGGTAACCTTGGGGAGAAAAGGGGGAGATAATTTAAAGGGAGATAATTTGATAATTACATAATATCTTCACATTATGGCAAGGAAATTCCGGCGTAGCCGGAATTCGCCCGACAGGGCGGTGCGGGTTCGGGTTACGGGTAGGTACCCCCAGTACCCACCCCCCGCAACTATATGACGTCAAGTATTTCTGACGTCACACTTTTATTTTCACGATAAGGGTCCCCCCCTTTGATACCTTTTGAAACAAATATTCCGAAGATATACTCCTATATTTCGGTACATATATCTCCCCAACATTTGCCCGGAGATTGTTTGACCACCGTGACCGGTAACCCTGAGTCAACATTAGGGTTAGGGGGGAACCCCTGAGTCAACATTAGGGTTAGCAGGTCTGTGTCAGTGTTAGTGTTAGCTTACGCTACCCTCCTGCTAGCCGATTTTTCGGCATTACATCCGGGCAATTTGTCCCCAAGGTTGGCTGTCAGTATTACCAGCCAACCTTGGGGACGGGAACCTTGGGGAGAAAAGGGGGAGATAATTTAAAGGGAGATAATTTGATAATTACATAATACAAAGGGGGAATATACTATCTTCACATTATGGCAAGGAAATTCCGGCGTAGCCGGAATTTGGTGCGGGTTCGGGTTACGGGTAGGTACCCCCAGTACCCACCCCCTGCAACTATATGACGTCACAAGTACTTCTGACGTCACACTTTTATTTTCACGATAAGGGTCCCCCCTTTGATACCTTTTGAAACAAATATTCCGAAGATATACTCCTATATTTCGGTACATATATCCCCCCAACATTTGCCCGGAGATTGTTTGACCACCGTGACCACTGTCCACGGTAACCCTGAGTCAACATTAGGGTTAGGGGGGAACCCCTGAGTCAACATTAGGGTTAGCAGGTCTGTGTCAGTGTTAGTGTTAGCTTACGCTACCCCGATTTTTCGGCATTACATCCGGGCAATTTGTCCCCAAGGTTGGCTGTCAGTACAGACATTCATATGATGAGAAAGGATATGGATACACTATCAGAGACCGAGATGTTCACAAAGCATGGAGCGCAGTGGTTGCGGCTCGGTAAGGGACTAAAACGACAAGCTGATGCGGATATCAGAGGAGAAACTGTTGCGAAAATGGCTAAAAAGTTTGAAGGGACAGTATTCAAAGACTGGCAAACCGAAGCGGTACGCAGATTGGATAATCAATCGGAACGTGAAATTTTGTTTGTGGTAGATACGATCGGAAATGCCGGAAAAACATTCCTAGCGAAATGGCTCATTGTAAACAGGAAAGCACAATATTTTAATGTAACAAAATACGCGGATGTGTTTTTCGCTGTCAATTGTGTGGACCGGGACGTAGTGTTTGACCTCACCAGAGACAAGTTAGACTTTTTGAACTACGGTTTACTTGAGAGCCTGAAGAACGGGTTAGGGTTCTCATCGAAGTACGAGTGTACGACGAAAATCTTCGAGGGGAAACGCATCATAGTGTTTATGAACGATTACCCCAATCAGGAGAAGCTTTCCAAGGACCGTTGGGACATATATGACATAAACGCAGAACTGGATTAATTAATTACTTATTTATTCTGTTTATTTATTCTGTTTATTTTTTAAGTTTATACACTTTGTATAGAATTATAATTGCGGCGAATAAAATGCCAAATTAACATAGAAATGTGTTGTTACATTGATCCATCGTCCCAGGAGGATTCAGGTTTGATCTCACAATCTTCTACCATAGCATCCACTAACCAGTCAGAGGTGGTGGCGTCACAATCAGTTCCCATAGCGATAGGTGTACTCAGTGACTTGGGTCGATCGATAGATCCATATAAAGCCCATGTTGTTGAAACGTAATCAGCATGGTCGGAATGGTAGCATACGTCAGTGCCATATCTGGCCATACTAGGAATTGTCTGGAAAACCAAGTGTGATTCCTATTGTCGCTGTTAACGAGCTTGCGGGCCATAGGATTCATATCTTCAATAAATCTATTAATGTCCCTGTATTTCATAATTTGATCGATTCTATGATCAGTAGCAAGTTGACATCTAGGCTTCCATTTAAAGAGATGATGATATTTACATTTGCCCTGTCTAGTTAATTTCACGGGTCGATGCTGCTGAATTACAGGAACAGAATGTTTGGACAGATTTCCTGTTGTGTATCCAGGTTCCATGTAAATATACAAAGGTCCGACAGTATTAGGCTCGAGTAATTTGAGATCGCCGGTTACGGGTGTGGGTATAGGTACCGGACCAGTCATAGAAGGCATGCCGGTATACTTGACTACAGAGATATCCTTCACATAGTAGTGTATAGAAATCACCTGACCAAATGCGGAGAGATCGAAGTAACACGGGGAATCCAGTGTGGAGGAATGTCCGTTTTAAGTTCATTACTCTTGAAGGTTTCAGCAAAGGCTTGTTCAGTTGTGAAGGTGATATAAGACATATGAGTGGAGCGTCTTCTATTATATCGTCTTCTAGGACGACGGGTGACTCGACGGCGTTTCCTTGATAGACGAATTGCACGTACTTTGCGTGTGTAGGTTTTCCTGTATCTTCTATACGATAAGCGCTTGCCATACTTGCGGCGGACGATTTTAGGACGTGTTTGTCTCTTGAACACGCGAGTCATTGTGATGGCCAGGCTCATATTCGCTACTGCTTATATAGTGCTCAAAGGCCATGAGACATGTTTGGACAGGTACAGACAAGTTGAAACATGTATGTCAGTGTTAACCATTGCTATCAATGGAATTAACCTTCTAACCCTAAGGACTCAGGGATTGATAACTCGCCGCTAACCCTAACTTTGCGTCCATATAATTCCCGTTGTCACATGAATTGCCATGGACTACCGCTAATGGGGCATTGTCACATGAACTACATCATGGTCGCGCGGACGGGCCTACTCTGCCTACGGCAGAGTTGTTTTTTGTCATTATATTGATATTTAGAATTTTTTAATTTTTTTATTACCTCCCTTTGAATTATCTCCCTTGCGGGGACCGAGGTTGCGGACCCCCGGTGTATAATGCATTATGGGTAATGGCGGCCGGAAGTATAATGCATTATGGGTAATGGCGGCCGGAAGTATAATGCATTGTGGGTAATGGCGGCCGCAAGTATAGTGCATTGTGGGTAATGGCGGCCGGAAGTATAATGCATTCTGGGTAATTTCAAAGGGAGATAATATCAAAGGGAGATAATTTAAAAAAAAAAAGCCGGGGTGGTCAACTCTGCCGGAGGCAGAGCGGGCCCGAAGGGCCGGATCTGTCGGTCGTTAGACCGACTAGTCGGTCGGAACGACCGACCATATGCCAGCTATCTGACAGCCCGTACTGAGTCTTGCAGAGCGGCGTATCCGCCCACCCGGCGTGCCGGTTGCCTACGAAGATTACTTTAGTGCCGCCCGCTACAGGACCAAGAATGAAGTGGCCCTGTTATAGTGAGGAATAGGTTAAAGTAGAACTAGTCGTCGTCGATCACCCGTGCCCATCAACAGGGCAGATTTCTTGCCAAGAAGTGCTGTACGTCTCAGCGCAAGAATCAAAACATCTGCATCCTGACTGTAAATGTGATCCTGACTGTAAATGTGAACAGTATATCCAGCTTTATTTGCTTCCACTGCATGCAAGATCATTAAGGTATCGGCTTCTTCTTGTGTACTGACACCAGGAGTGGCATTATTGGTGTAGTTGGACATCACTTCTTTGCGTGTGGCTGTTATCATACTTAGAATGGTCTATTAATCTCTGTGCAAGATAAAGTGTCAATGAATCTTTTGTAGCTACACTTTCAAGGAATACTTTTAATTCAGGAATTGTCTTCTACACTATAATCTTTTGGCTGTGCCTTTCCACCCCTGCGTCGTTCACGTGTTGATTCCTTTAATGAGCCAACGACAGCGTAATTGTCAAAAATTACCCTTACAGTTATCAATGAGCCTTTATTTAATGTTGGGTGCCCAGAACCATCTGATCTCATTAATGTCCGATTAACAGTTGTAAATTCATAATTACCAATCACCTCTTCCATATCTATTTCACGAGATGAGCGCGCTACAACATTAAAACATCAGACTTTGCCTGTACTTTAACGTCCTTGGTTGTAGAAGTCCATGTAAATGACTTACATTTTATCATCTTGTCCCAAAGATTTGTATTTCCACATATTCTTTCATCAACAAATTTGTGCATTGCAGATTTTCCCACGAGCTCACAGGGGGTAGTGACAAGCTTAATCATTGCTGTATTGCCACTCTTGAATATTCCACAAGGTGCTAGGACATCAAATAGCTTGTTCTTGCCTGAGTGTTGTTGACTTATTGAGTTCATGGTGATCCATTTTACTCTGTTTCTTTAAGTCAGCCATGGCCTGTTTCATTGGCAATTCGTGCTAATTCTGGTGCGCACATACAAAACATTAGAAGAGTAGCAGGAGACTGAGTGATGCCACCAATAGCACCCTGACCTTTGAGATTTTTGTTTACATGTTCTTGAGCATGATCAATACCGATGCGGGTGAATGGTATCTGGTTGGAAGTGTTCACAGTGGATTCATGTGCCATAAAGTACTGCCAGATTTCTGGATCAGTAGTTTGAAGCCGACACATTCGTGCAATATATTCTGGAATATTCTGATTCTCCCATAAGCAAAGAAATACAGACATAGTTTTTCAAGTCACGACAGGTGAAGGAACCAGTCACCTAGCCGGGTAGCACGCTGGAATTGCAGTAAGGTCAAGACCTGTTTCATGTACATTCGTGGCCATTTGAAAATTGGCTCTGTGTTGTGCTCAGCATCAGTCGGCAAGTTGTTTCTCTATATTAAGTGACTCAAGTGTGATTAATAATCCCTTATGTGACTCACGAATGCTCCGTTTTGATGTGCATGCATCAGCCAGTATTATAATACTCTCTTCAAGAGCTACGTGGACAGCAGGCCTTTCAGCAAAAAACTCCTATCCTAAGATCGAACAATACCTGCAGGGTGACTTCGTGAGCTTCCATAGCTCTGTTGTAATGATTCCCATTTATAATTTGATTAACAGTTACAGAACTGTACAAACCTGCTTCGACTCAAGCCTCGTCAATCCCGCTTCCTTCTATGGCCTTTCCCAAACATCTGAGAGCACATAATGAAGTGTGGAATGCACCTGGACACACAACAAACTGATCCTTGAACCGTGAATCCAAATATTCAAACTCGTTTGAACAAGCTTCTTCCGCCCATTATCAGAGACCAGTCTGTTCAATCTACAAAGTTGGTCTAAGTGTGCTGGGGCATTTATGATAGGTAGAGTAAATGCCTTATCAACAATCAAAGAGGAATGATTCGTGGGTTCAGGTGTGTTTGAGACTGTTGTATGCAGCCCACACTGGTATCATTTGCGTTGTTCTTTCGTCATCTACTACTTGTGGAGACATTTGTACAGATATTTCACCTGGACTCAATAAACACTCGTGCTCCTCGCGCACTGCTGGCATGAGACGGTTCTCACATATCCGAATTTAAATGCTCCTTATAAGTTATACACTGACGCGTCTAGTTATGCTATTGGTGCTATACTGGTACAAGACGATGATAAGGGTATAGAGCGAGTAATTCAATATGTAAGCTCTACTCTTAAAGATAGTCAGCTTAATTGGCCCGTAATAGAGAAGGAGGCTTACGCTGTGATCTATGCGTTGAAGAAGCTCCGCCCATATCTATTTGGCGCGCAGTTTACCGTGTACACTGACCACAAACCCCTAAAGAGTTTGTTTGTGGGAGTGAAAAACACGAAGGTGCAGCGCTGGGCCATGCTGATTGCCGAGTACGGATGTAAGATTGAATACATCCAAGGCTCGAAGAATATTCGAGCGGACATGCTGTCCAGACTACGTCGTCCTGTGGAAGTCGCCACGTTAGACACGGGCGATTGTCATACCCGAGGTAGACGAAGGTGCGTTACCGCATGTCCCTCTAGAGGTTTATGACATACCCTACGACAAGTTGCGTACCGAGCAGACCAAGGAATACCCGGAGTTGTTCAAGAACACACCGGAGGAGTATATGGTCAAAAACGGTATTTTGTATTCTTTAGTGACCCCGTCAGCATTGGACGCCGAGTACCCCAGAATTGTATTACCTACCCTGTTCCGTGAGAGAGCGCTCCGGAAGGCTCATGAGAGGGCCGGTCACCAAGGTCTGAAAACGACCATCGGTATGGTAAGAGATTCTTTTGTGTGGACGTCTTTAAGGAAAGATGTGGTTCGTATGCTTGAAACGTGTACAACGTGCCAGGTCAACCGCCCCGTCACTACACAGCCTAAATACAGTGAGATGCCCATGGCTAATTATCCGAGTCAGATAATTGGTATGGATTTGATCGGTCCACTGTTAGAGTCAAGCAGAGGTAATATGTATATCATGACGATAATTGATCACTGTTCTGCGTGGGCAGAAGCATATCCGATTGCTGCCAAGACATCTCAGAACGTTGAAGACAAGTTTTTCAACGAGTATGTAGCTCGTCATGGGGTCCCGGAGATCCTGATAACGGATCAAGGGAAGGAATTCTGTTCAAATAGTCTGGAGGAACGATTTAAAGAACACGGTATCGATCATAGACGATCGAGTCCATACCATCCGCAAACAAATGGACGTACCGAGAGGTTCAATCGTACGCTCAAGGAGCTAATCCAGAAAGGTGTTAATAATGAATCTCGTGCATGGGAGGACGAATTGGGCGCGGCTTTAACAGCATACCGCAGCTCTCGTCACTCCACGACTGGATATACGCCATTTTATCTGACGTATGGTCGTCGTGCAAGGCTTCCGTTAACCATCCCACTGGATGCCACGCAGGATCTTGGCGAAAGACTTACATGTCTTAATAATGCCTTGCTGCGCGCTCATGGAGAAATGGCTAAGTCTCGAGAAGTTCACCGAGAACAGATTAACAAGCGTGCAAACGCTGGTGAGTTTAAGGTGGGCGATTCAGTGGTTGTAAAGGCTGAGGAGAGGATGAAATTGACCTCTCACAGTGACCCTGAGTACGAGATCTTTAAGATCAATGGTCCCGTAGCTCATGTCCGCCATCAGAGATCTGGGATGGTGCGAGTGCTTAATATAGCTAAGTTACGTGTGGTCGACTCAGAGATGTGTTGGGACAAGGTCCGACCACGCCCTATTCGTAACCCTGCTAGAGGTACGAAAGCTAGTCATCACCCTCGAGTGATGATACCCGAGTCCAAACCTTTGCCGGTAAACGACTCCGATGCGACATCGAGTAAGAGGGCTCGTAGGTAGCGACCAGCTTCTGATGGTGAGCCAAGGATGCGCAGGGTGGGTAAGGTGGTTGATGTAAATATAGATCAACCTGGTATGAGTAACGATCGAAACTATGGGTCACCGAGGGAAACCACAGAGACTCATCGTACCATTATGATGGACACCTCGGAGGACGTACCCGAGCCTGCCAATGAGCCAATGGAAACGCTTCCCTCACATCCCTACTTTCTGCGCAAGCGCAGTCTCGCTCCCGACGTCTACTCAGACCCTAAGAGACTCAGGATTGGCGCGTTTGGCCGTGCTCGATACAATGACTTCATCGGTCGTATAGAAGCGGTTATAAGGCGACATAGTCAGAGATAACTTTAATCTCTGCCTAATCGCCGTACCACATTGTCTTGTTCAGTGTGTACCAATAAGCATAGCATTAATAACCTCGTGATAAGCCTAGCGTCAGTTACAAATTTCGAGTGTGACGAATAATTTCTAAGTATGGGATCTACAGTGCTCCGTGTTCACTCACCCGGTTTGCGGTAATCCCAACCCGAGGGTCGAGATTTGCCGCTGGGTGCGATTTGTACAGTGCTTACGACTATGACTATACGATCCCCGCCGGAGGCCGGATGGTGGTGCGAACGGACCTTCGGATTGCTGTCCTGAGGGGGTGTTACGGAAGGGTGGCCCCGCGATCGGGATTGGCCATTAATCATAGCATTGATGTGGGAGCAGGGGTGGTTGACCCGGATTACCGGGGCAATGTGGGTATTGTCCTGATTAACTTTGGTAGTAATGGCTTTCCTGTAAGTAGGGGAGATCGTGTTGCGCAGCTGATTAGGGAGATGGTTATACCAAAGATACGCGAATGCGCGAAGTTGGAGCCAACGGAACGGGGTGGTAGCGGCTTCGGTTCCACGGGGGTTAAATAAGTCGATAGAACCACCGACCTTGTATTACGACCATCCGGAATAACACCACGGATAGCAACTGAACTATTCAACTGTCCAATTCCAATGAACCACTAGTAAGTAGTTGCCAATAGGAAAATAGGCGTAGTTTTGCAAACGTTCGGAGAAACTGTTGAAGTACACTGCGGCGGACGACTGACAGACCGGTGTGTAGTTAAGAATGGTGTGTTTGCTCTAATGTCTGGAGAGTGTGATTATAGTGGCAAGGGTTGGCGATTTGAGCCGGTACAGTCTTACAGTAGGACTTACACTCGAATCAGTCTGGCCATTGATACACCACGGTTGGATGTGGCCGGAGTACTAAACCAATCAATGATAGTTAATCAGTTGAGTATGCAGAAATGGGACCATTTGCATAAGTCTAAGTACGTGCCGCTAGCTCCATTATCTGCGGTCGACCCAGCGATGGTCGATGGCATGGGGGTACGGTCATTTGTGTCATATTCAACAGGCTCCTTCGTCGTAGTGCTCGTCATGGTGTTGATAATGTGGAAGTGTGGTATTATTTCACGCATGTGGATATGGATTAAGTGCAAGCCACATGCGGCCCATAGCAGTGCACCACAGACTATTCACCCTCAAAGGCCCCAGAGACCTGCAGCCCTACCGGAGCCGCTGAGGATGTCAGCCGGGTCGTCGCCTAACGCAGTTGCCAGGACTGGGATCGACCCGACGGCTGATGACTGGATAGACGTGGTGATTGACAGTCATAACATTCGTGTATCCTATGAGGATTTGTCACTATAGCACAAACTTATAATCGTGCCATGTTTATTTTTTTGTACTTTTATGGATTCATAGTTCCTAACAGTGAGCGGGAGTAAGTGGATTCTTTATCATATTGACTATGACACAGACTTTAGTATTATGCTGTATTTTATTGTTTGATATATTATGATGTTTAGGATTTGTTCATGACCTGTAATGATTATCCTGTAGGATTAAGGTTGATATATTGTCGTCACGGTTATCTTATTTATTTATGATTCGTTTTGATTGGTTTATGATTCATGTTGATTGTTTTGTAGCGGTGGTTATCATCATTGTCGGTTAATATGTGAGTGTATTGTTATAAGTCTGGATAGCCCTGGTATAGTGTAGTTTTGTTGTTGATAGAATACGAGTTAATTATCGTTCTCTTAAGACCTTAAGAGATGGTTAATTAACTTCAGTTGAGGGGCATGTGTAGATATCGGATCGTCTTATGGGAAGTCATGACCCCGTTAGACGTCTTATATTTGCGAGTAAGACCTCAGTGAAATTTATGTTTGAAAATACCAGGTGAGCTAAGGACTGAATAAGCATCATAGTAGTTAGGTATAGATAGGAAGATGCACTGGATGACTTCAGCCAGTGCTGATGCTGGTGATACAGTTCGCAGAAATAGAATAGGTTTCGCAGAAATGGAATAGAAACCAGATTGAAACTGTAGCAGTAAATTCATCGCAATAAGTTAGAAGTTGCAATAGATTGGAATAGGACCGACGGTTCTGGGTTGATGATATCTGTCAATAGTTGAAGGTAAAAGTTGTTGCTGTGGGATCGGCACACACTTTTATAATATTCAGCAGTCGTTTCGGCCAATAGTTTAGTAAATAATAGTGATAAGAATAGATAAGAATTGATGGGAATCGAGAGATTATAGGAAACAGACGGACAGTTAGTTGTTGACGGTCGGCATTCCGACTCCCTTAAGCAAGTACAACACCACCAGCTGGCAATGAGATCATACAGCTCATGTGCTTATTAACGTTCGCTTGCTACAGGCTTATCCATGAGAGGCAAGGGACAGGACAGAGGCATTGTAGCGTCCTGTAGGAATTAATAACACAGTCAAAATTTGTATATCAACTATATGTCAATCAAAGGAAGGCATGCTACAACAACACATACCGTAATGTTGTTAGTTAGCTGACCGATCGCATCAAAGCAGAACCAGTCAACACCGCTTTGACCCCGTTTTATAGTATCTCCCGAGAAGAGAAGCCCAGAGTTTGATTAGTCAGGATGACGTCATAATCAATGAGCATCGAATCAAACTCTGTGGCAGAGAAACCAACGAAACGAAGTTTCAAAGTAAAATCGAGAGATAGGCGAACAGGGATTGGTCAGGACGACCAAAGAGAATAGGTACAATCTTCTAGGAAGGGATAAGCAGATGTTGATTGGAGGCAAGAAGGATGCGGGCCAATCAAACTGTGGTTATAACTACCTAGAAGGATGAAAGGAACGGAAACTATGTATTACGATATATATAGATCTATATATCGTAATATGTATAGAAGTTAGGAAAATGTGTATAGTATATAGTAGGCACTTTGTCTAATGAATCTTTAATCTTCACCATCAGTGATTCCGTAACAGTCGTGTTCCGTGAATAGTCGAGTAGCAATAGATAGTCGAATAGCACACCAACGCAGGTTGGGAGTAATTCTTCTAAAGTTCGAGATAGGATCGAATAAGGGTTTAGCACGAAATAAGTTAATCAAAGTAAATCATCTCATATTTGTAGAAAGTACCATTTTATATTACGACAGTAAAAGTCGTCTTTGTTATATCAGTATTAGTGTAGAGAATAAATAATCAATTAGTTAACCAAGCATAGATCATAGTTGCGTTTGTGAATTATCCTCCAGAAGCAAGGAACAAACCCCTTGCCTTACCTATGCATCTTCGTGAGTCAGATAGGCCCAGATTACTAAATAAATATCTTCGTCACCATCAGAAGAGGCGAGCCTAGTAATCGTATCGCTGATACTCGGAGGAGATAAGTTGTCGCAGCAACCTATCATCATAAGTCTTCTCCGTGTAGCGGTGATAATTAGTTAGTGAAATTCGAATAAGAAGATAAACCGAAAATCTTCAATATGAACTATATCGTTTTCAAACCAACTTCTTCCATGTATGGAAGTGGCATACACTCATATTTGAATGTTATGAAAAAGCAAAACTATAGCAGGTGAACTGACAGATGTTCAGAGGTCGCTAGCGTATCATCTTTACTTACAGTGCAGCTCATAAATAAGTTTAAATGCTTCCAAAGCAAAACCACAAATATGCTAGTTAGAACCATATGAACATGATACAAGAACAGTTATGTTGAATATTTCGATCACAATTTAGGTTGAAATACAACCCAATTATGTTCAAAA
The DNA here is from genome assembly GCA_034401795.1 of Chaetoderma sp. LZ-2023a. NCBI lineage: Eukaryota > Metazoa > Mollusca > Caudofoveata > Chaetodermatida > Chaetodermatidae > Chaetoderma > Chaetoderma sp. LZ-2023a. The sequence continues at coordinate 14,984,989 of CM067362.1, forward strand.
CAGTCAGCAGTATATGTTATTTAAGTTGTACTATAAGCGTGCGGACGGCAGTGAAAGCCTCGCTACGCACCTCGACTGCTGCCTAAATTGTAAACAAACCGTGTACTCTCAATAATATGTCAATGTAGACTACGCAAATAGATTAGTTTTGATTAGATTTATATTTACCCGACATTTTAGTTAACTTTAAACACATAACTGGAGTAACTGCTATAGTGCAATCATAAATTTATTCATAAGCCTACACAATGGTAAATTGCGATCGTACGTGCACTGAGGCCTACTTAACTATCATTTAAAAAGTTGTGTACATGCATGCCTATCATATATGAAAAATCTCTGCAGTCAATCCAGAAAGATAACATATATATGCATTTGTAGAATTGTATTCCAATAAGTGTGTGGGTGGGTTGGTTTGATTAAATATAGATTAATTCACGTACACGAAATCCGACGTGAACCTTTGTGCATCTCGAACAATGTAGTGTCCCTGTGTGAACAATGAATTGTCAAAGAATATGTGCATAGGTGCCTAATACGCGCAGCAGTAGAGAGCCTAGCTTTGCTCCCGAGATAATAATCTAGACTAATAGGAATTGGTGTCATCCCGGTGTGACGTCACAACTCTAGCGCGATAGCTAAAAACGTTTGGTTGTCAAGGTGGTTGCTATATGCTTATCTCAGCTTTGGCTGGGCGGATTACAAAAATTTAAAAAGTTCAAATGCTGAAAAGCTACCTTGATACGAAAACTTATACAGGGACTTGACTACCTTTCTGGTACTGATAATGTACAATACATACATACATACCAGGGTTTCAACAAACTTCTAAATAAAGGAAGTCTGGGACTTTTTGGGTAATGCTATTGGGAGTCTAAGCTAGAAACATGGTCTAAAATGGTTCAAATACATTCCAATGATAAGCAGAAGAATAATGTTCTTCTAATTGGAAGCTCAACTTTTAAAAAACTAAGCGGGCGATATATGTCATCCGATGATACCGACATCAAAATTAGGTCCTTCAGCGGCGCGCGTATAAGCGAAATCACATACCAAATCGAGAAATCTGTAGCCGATGAACGATACGATGGGATTGTGGTACATGTAGGAACTAATGATATCGGTCGTAAGAGCCTTGACAGAATGATAGAGGACTACACTACACTCATACAAACAATCCGTCGCCAGTCACCCGAAACACAGGTATTTGTATCATCCCTGCTTCCACGCCCAAACGAACCATATGAAAATGATCTGGTCAGTGAGTTCAACACACGATTAGAATCCCTAGCGGTGTGGCTCGCTGTGACTTTCATTAACCATTCTTTTATTTTCAGCAGCGAAGAGGGCCAAGTATATGGTGAGTTATTCTGGGACAATGTCCATCCCAACAAATCAGGAATAAATCTCCTATCCACTAACATCCAAGATTACATAAATTATTACCTTTTACAGGATTTTCGAAATGGAAGGACATGGAGGTGCTAGTTTTACCATCTTGCGATCAATCCGGTACACGGCCAGTCATATATAAACAAGTACCAATACAACTATCAAACCATTTCAGTTTATTACACAATGAGTCCATAGCCACTCCAGATGATGAGCCATACATAGACACTATCAACAGCAATACAAGCACAAATACTGAACTGCATGTACATTCCCAGGCAGAAATTAGCACAAATCAATTGCCAAAACATTTACAATCAAACAACAATGGAAATTCTAAAACAGTAACGAACACATGTATATACACAAATGCAGATAGTTTGATTAATAAAAAGGCTGAGCTCGAAACACTAGTACAGAATATTCGCCCTGCAATCATATTAATCACGGAAGCCTTACCTAAAAACACAACCATCAACATTAGTGAACTACAGATTGATGAGTACCAACTATCACTGAATAATAAACCATCAAGGGGAGTTATTATATATACACATGTATCAGTAAATGCTCAATCCTGTGACATCTTGAATGACGATGACTTTACCGAATCAGTATGGAGTACATGGACGACACAACAAAAGGAAAGAATTATCATTGGTTGCATCTACAGAAGTCCCAGCTCAGATGGCTCAAATAACAAAAACCTCTTAAACCTACTACAGAAAGTTGATGCAGCAAATACAGACCATATTCTTATAGTAGGGGACTTCAACTACCCATCGATAAATTGGAACACAGGCTTTTCTCCAAAAGAAGAAGACGCTTTTCTTAATACTACCAGCGATTTTTTTCTACAGCAACTAGTTACTACTCCAACTCGACATAGAATAAATCAGACTTCAAATCTTTTGGATCTAGTTTTAACAAACAACGAAAACATCGTCCATGAAATAACTCACCTACCGCCGCTAGGTAAAAGTGATCATGACATTCTACAAATATCACTACATCCTGACATCTTAAGCACAAGCAAACAAATAGCTAAGCCAAAACTACTGTTGAACAAAGGACGATATAACGAACTGCGAAGAGACTTAGGAACGCCTGACTGGAATCATCTACACCAACTTAATGCATCAGAAGCTTGGAACTTCCTACACAAAACATTGAACACAGTGAAAGAATAGTATATACCTACAACAAAAAACCATGGCAAGAAAAAGCACCTCTGGATTGATCGGGCGGCAACAGATTCACTCAATAGCAAAAAGCGTGCATACAAAAGACACAATGAAACTAAGAAAACTACAGATTACACACTCTACAAAATTGCTAGAAACAAAGCAACAGCATGCATCAGAAAATCAAAACAGACATTTGAACGTAAAGTGGCAACTGAAAGTAAGAAAAATCCTAGCCTTTTGGAACTATGTCAAGAGTAAAACAGTTCTACCTGAATCAATTAGCAAGCTACGTAACCCTGCAAACGACACCATGACCACAGACGATACAGAAAAAGCAAACATTCTCAACACATTTTTCTCAAACATGTTCACTCCATAAAACCTTCTTTCTACACCAATCATTAACCCCAGAAACAATGGTACCATACTAAAAGACATTAATAACACCTATTGCCATCGAAAATAAACTAAAAGGACTCAACCCCAACAAAAGCAATGACCCAGATGAAATACCAGTGAGAATACTAAAAGAAGCTGCTAAAGAAATTAGTACACCACTATGCATAATTTTCAACAAGTCTCTTGAAGAAGGCATTTTACCCGACATCTGGAAAATGGCAAATGTATGCTGCATACACAAAAAAGGCTCCAAGAATGACCCAAGCAACTACAGACCAATCAGTCTCACTTCTACATTATGCAAGGTCCTAGAATCTTTTATAAAGACTTTTCAAAAGCTTTCGATACTGTGCCACACCAACGACTCCAAAGAAAACTGAGAAGCTATGGTATTGACGAAAATTTAGTAAAATGGATAGGGAACTATTTAAGCAACAGGAGCCAGAGTTAGAATTAATGATGCATCATCGGACTGGATTGAGGTGACCAGCGGCGTGCCACAAGGAAGTGTTCTAGGACCTATACTTTTTCTGATATATATAAATGACCTACCTGATCGATTAACCTGCCACTGCAAAATATTTGCAGATGATACAAAGATGTACGGCAACCCAGCTACCAGTCAGATTCAGGAAAACAAATAAAGTATGTAAATGGTCGCAGACATGGCAACTATCTTTCAACACAGACAAAACGCATGTCATGCACTTCGGCAGAAATAACCCTCAAACCAAATACTATATGACAGATACACCTGATCCACATCCTGTATCAACATCAGATGTAGAAAAAGATTTAGGGGTTCATGTCGACAGAAACCTCTCTTTTGACATACATATAGGGAACATTGTATCCAAGGCAAACAGTACAATAGGACTAATCAAGAGAACATTTACCAACATTGATCAATCTACTTTCACGCTACTATACAAATCACTTGTGCGACCCATTTTTGAATACTGCAACTCAGCATGGTCTCCAAGACTGAAAAGGCAATTGCAGCCATTAGAAAGAGTACAACGCAGAGCAACAAAACTTGTCCCACAAATCAGAGAGTATAGCTACACAGAAAGACTTGAAGCCCTAAATCTAATGTCACTGAAATATAGACGGTTTCGTGGAGATTTGATTGAAACATTCAAACTCATCAAAGATCTATATAATATTGATAAGAATGTTACACGGACCAGAGGTCATAGGCTCAAGCTCAACATAAAACGTAGCAGCAAAGATATTCTGAAGCACTCCTTCGCAAATAGAGTGGCACCACATTGGAATTCACTGCCAACAACAATAGTCGAAGCAACCACAGTCGAAATATTCAAGGGCAAACTAGACATCTCTTTCAAAGAAAGAATATTTGAATTCGACTGAACACAATTAATTGTGGTGTGGCTTTGGACGCTCATCATCATCATCAATTTACAAGGCATAAGCCATTGGCTTGTTATTGCCTCAGTGATAAACTGGTAGGGCAGGCAACCCTGGTCTGGATACAACACGTGTAGCTATCTTCATGTAGATGCACAGGCTGTTTCAAGATTAGTCCACTGTGATGTAATAATTGTATTATGACTTTGGGGATTGACGGCTCACATATGTTGTATAAGCATATGTGTAACAGCAACGTCCAAAGCCCAAATATTCTTTCTTTGAAAAAGATGTCTAGTTTGCCCTTGAATATTTCGACTGTGGTTGCTTCGACTATTGTTGTTGGCAGTGAATTCCAATGTGGTGCCACTCTATTTGCGAAGGAGTGCTTCCGAATATCTTTGCTGCTACGTTTTATGTTGAGCTTGAGCCTATGACCTCTGGTCCGTGTAACATTGGACAGTTCGAAAAAGTAGTTCTTATCAATATTATATAGATCTTTGATGAGTTTGAATGTTTCAATCAAATCTCCACGAAACCGTCTATATTTCAGTGACATTAGATTTAGGGCTTCAAGTCTTTCTGTGTAGCTATACTCTCTGATTTGTGGGACAAGTTTTGTTGCTCTGCGTTGTACTCTTTCTAATAGCTGCGATTGCCTTTTCAGTCTTGGAGACCATGCTGAGTTGCAGTATTCAAGAATGGGTCGCACAAGTGATTTGTATAGTAGCGTGAAAGTAGATTGATCAATGTTGGTAAATGTTCTCTTGATTAGTCCTATTGTACTGTTTGCCTTGGATACAATGTTCCCTATATGTATGTCAAAAGAGAGGTTTCATGTCGCTTATACAACATATGTGAGCCGTCAATTCCCAAAGTCATAATACAATGGGGAGCGCCGCAAAGAGTTATCTCCCCAGAGGGCGTGCGTGCGTTGTGAGGCATAAATATACTTCAGCGTTTATCAATGGCGTGTATAGTAACAACGTCAGAGTACCGTATCATTGCGTAACGCAAAGCCGTTTTAGGTAACAAAATGCTGTTATATTGTTGTGTTCCTGACTGTAAAGTTAAAAGAGGTGGAAATAGATTCCTGAAAGAAGCAGATATCCGTGAAAGAATCGATACGGTGACGCGCAAACTGTGGATGTCGAGATCGACTGAACTCGTTTACAGCGATCATATAGGCCTACATACATATTACACCGGAGTGGTTCAAAGAAACTCTAACATGTATGCTTAAATAAATTTATATTGTGTTATTTTATTGTCCACATTGTCAAATACATGAACAAATGGCATCTATATTGGACACGTTCTTGCGATCGCCAGTTATCATCCCAGGTTGTGGCTATTAAAGGGTGGTCTCTTAAGACAAGTCAATAAATATGTCACAAATACCAGAGTTTCTTTAAAAACCAATGGTCTATCAGTAAACCTGTTTTAACCGCTAAAATTAGTTGCAGAAAAATTATATTTTCTCATAGAAAATATCCAGTAGGGTAGGCCCACAAAGAAAATTGTTTTAGAAAATTTTCAAGGGAATGGCTCGCTGCAGGTGGACCGTTACATATATTATAACATTTAACATCAGACATTAATCACAGCCAACAACATAATGTATACATCATAGGAGGTGTTACCCCAATTTTTCATTGTCAAGACGTACACAGATTAATTTCTAAATCCATTTAAGCAATGTATTTGAATTTAAGAGACCATCTGCCTTAAGAGGCCACCTTTTAATTCTCCCATGGGAGGTCTCTCAATGCAGGTTTGAAAGTATGTCATCAATTTGGTTTGTTAGCACTGATGTCGTCCATTTTCAAAAACATTTTTCAAGATCACTTTTGATTAAGCAAATAAGAATGCTTGCATAGTCAATGTCCATTTGCGGGTTAAGACTCTTTAAAAAAAATTTCTACTGGAATGACTGGCTAAGTTTTCTAAAATAGTCTTCTCTTGACTGGCAAATGGACATTTCTCAACAAAACTGCAAAATCAACCTCTGCAGTGGTATTGAGGAATGGTTATTTGCAGCACAATAGAAAAGTAATTTTTGTAAATTTATCACACGAATGACTTGCTCGCATGCCAGTCATTCCAGTTGTAAATTTTCAAAAATAGTCTTCTCTTCACCTGCAAATGAACATGTAATTAAGCAAATATTTACATTTTTATCAAATTTAGCCATTATAGCATTAAAGCAGTGATCTGTATGTGAAAAAGGCCTTCAGATCACAGAATCAGTGGTTATTTCTAGCCCTATTGAGATGATCCATTGTTGGCCAGTAGGATCCAAGCAAATTAGTTCCAAAATTATCATAAACTTACCATACTGTTGTCTTGTTTTAAAAAATTTAATTTGGCCAACCAGATAATGAGTAGTAGTCTTTTAACACATTAACCTCTATATGCCAGAAAACAAGATGTTTTATATATGATGTATGCAATGCCCTGTTCAATATTTTGAGACCAACTTGACTGTGAGTTATTGTTGCTTCCTATGCCTTATTAGTTTGAAGTTATTCAAGAGCTTTCATGTATATATGTGTAGAAATTGAGACATGGGCATTACATATGTTAAAGGGTTAAAAGAAAAAGTTGACAGATGGAAAGTGACCACCGCATAAGCTCAGCCCGCCCCACCCCTTCTGGACAGTTCAGCTAATAATGTGTCTGATCTGTTTTCTAATTATTTTACAGGTACCTCCTGTAAGCACCTGTAAGGTACCGTTTCAAATTTGTTCAACTTTGACACTCGATCTACACCATATGCCAAGGGAAGACAAGAAGGTACACAAAGAAATAGGAAACTAGTTATGGATGTGATGGGTGCCAGTCTAGATATTGGAAATGAAGTCCTGATGGAGACAATGGAGGAAGGTGAAAGTACTTCATCTATCAATGACAATCACTTCCTGTGTGGTTAGCTGTCAAGTATGACCTTCTTTCTGACAGAGTTTGTATTCGATAGAGAGATTTCACGACAATCTTGATGCAATCAAATTTAATACAGGCTTTGATAATTATGACCATTTTATGCGCAGTTAAGACTTGTGAATGATATTTGCTCAATTATGACTTGTGAATGATAATACATGTATTTGCTCAATTAAGACTTATGAGTGATGAAATTTACTTAATTGTGACATATTAGAGATGAAATTTTCTCAACTGTGAGCTAGAAATGCTGAAATTTGCCCAATTGTGACTTTTCAATAATAATATTTGCTCAGTTATGACTTGTGAATGAAAATATTTGCTCAGTTGTGGCCTGTGAATGATAGTATTTGCTCAGTTGTGACTTATGAATGATGATATTTGCTTAATTGTGACTTATGAGTGATATTATTTGCTTACTTCTGCCTTATGAGTGATGAAATTTGCTTAATTGTGACATGTTAGTGATGAAATTTGCTCAGGTGTGATTTATAAGTGATGAAGTTTTCACAACTGTGAGCTAGAAGTGATGAAATTTTCCAAATTGTCACATATGAATGATAATATTTGCTCAGATATGACTTGTGAATGATATTTAATCAATTGAGACTTATGAATGATGATATTTAATCAATTGAGTCTTGTGAATAATGATATTTAATCAATTGAGTCTTGTGAATAATGATATTTAATCAATTGAGACTTGTGAATGATGGTATTTAATCAATTGAGACTTGTGAATGGTGATAATTAATCAATTGAGTCTTGTGAATACTGATATTTAATCAATTGAGACTTGTGAATGATGATATTTAATCAATTGAGACTTGTGAATGATGGTATTTAATCAATTGAGACTTGTGAATGATGGTTTTTAATCAATTGAGACTTGTGAATGATGGTATTTAATCAATTGAGACTTGTGAATGATGGTATTTAATCAATTGAGACTTGTGAATGATGGTATTTAATCAATTGAGACTTGTGAATGATGGTATTTAATCAATTGAGACTTGTGAATGATGGTATTTAATCAATTGAGACTTGAATGATGATATTTAATCAATTGAGTCTTGTGAATAATGATATTTAATCAATTGAGTCTTGTGAATAATGGTATTTAATCAATTGAGTCTTGTGAATAATGGTATTTAATCAATTGAGTCTTGTGAATAATGGTATTTAATCAATTGAGACTTGTGAATGATGATATTTAATCAATTGAGACTTGTGAATGATGGTAATTAATCAATTGAGACTTGTGAATGATGGTATTTAATCAATTATGGATCTATGAGCCATATCTCAGAAACTGCGTCTGATTTTCTAAAATTTTACCACAACAAAGAGTGTGATCTTATACTAGACGTCGCCAATGTTGGCCGGGCATGATCTAAAGAAATCCAGAAAGTGTGAACAAATTTAGGAAATCCTATTGGTTTTAAAAACTTGGGGATACTGGCATTTCATTATATAAATAAAGAGTATAGGCCTATATTCATTATTCCAATGTTTCAGCTCTGTATGTTATAAGGTTAAATATAATTGTATGTTGATCATAGGATGCATCTATTTAACCCTTTAATGGCTAAATTTAGTCAAGACCTTAATATCAAAACATTTGCTTATTGAATGTCCATTTTCGGGCCAAGAGAAAGTATTTTTGAAAATGTGCCATTGAAATGACTCTTTCGGTTATCAAGCAAGGAATTCCACTGGTCCATTTCCAAAGGTTCTGTTCGCTTGTCCTGCAAGTGAGCATTTCTCAAGACCACTCCAGAGGCTGGTTTTTGTCCTGACCAGTAAACTGTTGAAAGGCATGCAAGCACGTAGGCAAGCAGGCAGACAGACAGACAGACAGACAGACAGACAGACAGGAAGGTAGATAGATAGAAAGATAGAGTATCCATCTCTACCAGCAAGCAATAGGGAAGTAAGCAATAGGGAAGTGAGGCTATGTATAGGCTAGATAGATAGCTAATCGCTACTATGACGTAAATGGTTGCTACTGCAATACATGATGTGCCACCGTGAGAATAAGATTGGTCATACACAGGGCTGGTGTGGGTGTCGGGGTGGGGAGTAGAAACTATTGTTGTATTTAGTAGGCCACAACAACCTTTCTTGCTTGATTAATGAAAGTTACCACTACTAAATTCTCCCCATGGACTTTCACCCTCAATAGCTCAGTACAGAAATTGTAACACATTTTTAAATACACTTCTACTCTAGCAAAGCATGCATGGATTGTATATATTTGGTAGGCCTTATAAAAAGTTATACATAACGTGGTCTATGCATACAAGTATGGGCACTACAACCTGCTGTGATACAATTAACTCACAGGTTTTTTTTTATCTTTGCCTAGCATATAGGCCTACCATAGCCTCCCTCCCCAGCGCTAATACTGGTAGAGATGGATACACCGTCAAATTTTTGCCCCCCCCCCACCTAATCATGGAGACGCTCCTGCTTGTCAATTTACACTATCGCATCATTTACAAGTGGATTAAATAACGCACCGATGTCTGATTAGTGATTACTTAACAGCGGCGACATTTATGTCTCGGTCCGAAGGTGATGCCTTAAATCACGGAAACGTAGAACGACGTTTGAAAATGTCGAGTTTGGACACTATTAAAGTCATTGTTAAATATATATTGCCAATAATGATACGGCATTAAACAAAGCAACTACAATCAGCATTTATATGAACTAGAACTACTTAAATAGACAAGATACGAATAACAAAAGTACATTACTCGCGTAATGGTAAACATGACCGCATTACAGAGGATGCCTCACAACGCACCAACGCCGCCTGGCGGCTGTTGCAGCGGTGCGCCCCATTATTACATCACAGTGGACTAATCTTGAAACAGCCTGTGCATCTACATGAACATGCACACATGAAGATAGCTACACGTGTTGTATCCAGACCAGGGCTGCCTGCCCTACCAGTTTAGCACTGAGGCAATAAGCCAATGGCTTATGCCTTGTAAATTGATGATGATGAATACACATAATTTGGTTAAAATCATTGGTTTTAGAGATATCAGGGCCAATAATAGGAAGTCCAGGACTATTTTGGTTTGTTTTGTGGAGTTCGGATATAAACTTTGATATATATATCATTATATGTCATATATACATATGTCTTCCATTAAACGGTGGGTGGGTAGGGCTGTCCCTTCTTTGATGGTTACATAGATATATGCCACTATGTGCACAAACATAAAACACACGACATTCAAACACATATTTATGGCATTAATATTTAAATACATTCATACATATTTACTGACTTAATTAAACATATACTCCATAATTACATCATTATCTCATTTTATTTAAATTTAGTTTGGAGCGGTTTATTATTATATAGGACTTTTGTATGCTACCGAGGGTGGGGTGGGGGACCGTAAAATGGGGATACTTGAGACAGCATGGTAACTTGAGACAAAATGGCTGCCATTTAAGAAAAACTGACATGTGTTTTATGTGCTTTTAAAATATAGAAATTTATACAGTTCCAGGTAATTAGACATATTGTATTTGACAGATTTCTTGTTATATGGCATTCTAATGTCATTTCCATAAAGAAATATGACACGTTGAGATGGTATGGTGAAACCGTGAGTAAAATCTACCGCCAGAAAACTCTGTCTGGTTACCCAATTAGAATTGAGTTACTAGGTTACTATTTGAAATATTTGCCTATAGTGTTGGGAAAAATGTACTAATGTATGTTTTAAAATAACTTTTAGCAGGTTGATTCAGTTCATTATTACCCAAAAACAACTACTACCTGGGGTAACATGAGACACTGTCTCAAGTTACCCCATGGTAGAGCTATATGCTAAAAATCAACTAGCATTCATTTTCTAGCAAATGTAGAAGCTTATATTATCCTTATGAAAGAATACACATGGTCCTTTATTCCACCAACAGTTATAAGTAACTTTGTCTGTCTGTTTGTCAATAGGTCTGTCTGTCAAAATTAGACACTCCTAATTTTTTGTGGAGTCCCTCGAACCCCCACCCTCCACTATTCCAATCCATTCTTATTGTCATAGACAAGTCCCATAACTGCAACAAGCTATTAATAAGTCAATCTGATTATTATGATGTCATGAATTCTTGTCATAATATATTGGCTAATCAATTTTATTAAAAATTTTAAAACTTCAGAGTGCTAAGGGTTAAAGTGAATCGACCCAAAATTAGGTTTTAGTACCAGTGCCTATGCACTTGTTTTAATTTGTGATGGCATAGAATTAACCTTGCATTATTATTATTATGTTGTAGGCTCTGTGAGTTACCGGTACCGTAATTACAGTAAATAGACTATAGTAATGCCACGAATACATACAAGACGCCTCGGTGCGCGCAGATATGCAGACTTTTCAGCCAGTGCTTTGAAAGCTGCAGCTACTGATGTGAGTTCAGGAATGTCGTATCGTAAAGCTGAAGAGAAGCATGGAGTTCCAAAAGATACGATAAGAAGGGAAGTCCTTGGGCTACAGAGGAAACCGTTTGGTAGACCACCAGTTCTTTCGCCTGAAGAAGAGGATGAAATAGCTAGACTTTTATCCACTGTTGCCGATTGGGGCTATCCGTTGGATTCGACAGATCTTAAATTGTTTATCAAGCAATACCTCGATCGGTCAGGAAGAACAGAAAAACGTTTTAAGAACAACTTGCCTGGTGCTGATTGGTGCTACAGCTTTCTTAAGAGGAGAAAAGAACTAACCCAAAGACTTTGTCAGAATATAAAACGTTCCCGTGCGGCAATATCCAACACTGTCATCGAAAGTTATTTCACGGAGCTAGAGAAAACAATGGATGGTATTCCACCTGAGAATAATCTGACTGACGACCCAGGGGTGACAAAGGTCATTGCAAAGAAAGGTTCAAAACGGATTTCACGAATTCTTGACCACTCCAAATCATCAACATCTTTCATGATGTCAGTAACTGCCTCTGGAATCGCACTTCCAATTTATGTTGTCTACAGAGCTATACATCTTTATGATACCTGGTGCGAGGGAGGTCCAGATGGATGTCGTTACAATCGCTCAAAATCGGGCTGGTTCGAATCAACTTCATTTGAGGATTGGTTTGAGAAAATTCCCCTCAGATACTTCAAAGGATGTGATGGCAAGAAGTGCATCATTGGAGATAACCTTTCTAGTCATCTTTCAGCCAATATTGTCAAACTATGTGAAGAAAATAATATATCCTTTGTATTCATTCCACCAAATGCAACGCACCTTCTACAACCACCAGATGTGTCTTTCTTCGGGCCTCTAAAAAGAGCATGGAAGAAAAATTTAGAAGAATGGAAACTTAAGAGAGCACAAGGAAAAGGGATCTGTATTCCAAAAGACGAGTTTCCACGGGAATTGAAAAGGCTCATGACCAGTCTAGAGGAGAACATGACAGCGAATATCAAGGCAGGTTTCAAGAAGACAGGCATTTTTCCTTTCTCCAAGGAGATTGTTCTGAAAGAACTTCCCATTGATAAAGCCACTGACACATCAGTTCCAGACGTGCAAGGAAACTTGAATGTTGCACTAATTGCTTTCCTCAAAGAGCATAGATTCAAATCATCTGAT
>CM067362.1:14998398-15043213 GCA_034401795.1 Chaetoderma sp. LZ-2023a
GCATGACACGTGTGTTCTCCACCAAGGTTCCATTTCCTACTAATACTGTTAGGTTATCTAACCAAGAATTTTATGTCCAGTGAGTTGGAGGCCTAGTATAAAGGTCTTCTCACTTTGCCCTCTTGCTCCAATTCCTTCCCCTAAGGTGGAGAGAGTTAAGAGGCATACAGTTGGTGGAGTGCTCCAGTTCATCACGTTGGATGGTTTGTCTATACAAAGTGTTAGGTATCTAAGTAATGATATGAGGTGAGGTTAATTATTTAAGAAAATTAACTGCTATTGCCATTGTTATCGTTGTGTATCTGATGGTTGTGTAGTCTGAATAACCGTTCTAAGATGTTCTGGTTATGTATACAATTCCTCCGCACGCCTAGTTGTTGGTTCGGATCGATTGATTTCTGTCATGGGATCATGACGTCATAATCAGCCTTGCGATTATTAACAATTAAAGTTTTGTCCAATGCTGGTTTTAGTCAATTATTGATCTTTATGATCGTTTCCCTCTCTTAGTTTGGTTTTGAGTTTCTAACCTTAACTAGTTTGCTCATTGTCCTGTGGACGTTTCTTGAAAGATCGATTTGTGCCTCACCTTTGCTTTGGTTGTAGTCCCTGTGGGCCATTGCTTAAGTGTGAGGTATGCAAGCATTGGGGGGGGGGGGGGGACTTAATGTCTGAGTTTCTGTGTTTGCAGGCGAAGGACAAGGTAGTGGAGGAGGAGAGGAAGCAGAAGAGAGAGGGTGTAGGTAAGAAGGGTAAGAGGAAGGCCTTCCGGACCGAGATGTTGGGAGACATGAAGAGGACGATGAAGGATTTGGTTCCAGAGTTGCTACGTGGCATGCTTCCTGGACCGATCCTTTGTCGTCCTCGGCGTCTGCTTCCGAGCAGGTAATCCCCGCCTCTGAATCACCTTTCCGTAGGCTGGTTCCATTGTTCGACGATTCAGAGGTGGCCCCATTAGTGGGGGTGATCCACGACCCTGGCAGCAGGCTTGGTGCCGTGCGGCGCCGAGGGGTCGTGGACGGCTGTCGCTGGAACCCGCGGGCTGCTTATCAGTCCAGCGGTATCCGCACGCCGCGGGTGCCAGTACCTCCTATGGCACCTTTCCTGGCCAGTCCAGGTTAGCTCTCTTTGCTGACCCAGAGTCTAATCTTTCTGGCCAGGAGGAAGAGGATTACCTGTTAGGGTCGCCTTCTGGGGACGTGACCATGGATTATGACGTCTGTGCACCCCTCGCGGGGAATTACAGGCGACATATTTTCATGGCTCTACTCACGCAGGAGTAGAGTTCACGGCGCAGGTGGCCCTGGCTGATGCTGATGGCCAGCTATACCGCATACCTCGGCTTGCCGAGAGTATCGCTGGTGCTGGCCGGGGCCGTGGTGGGGCGATATCTGCCCCGCGCTCTACCATGGCGCCTGCTCCTGGTCAGGCCAGTCAATTTAACATGCCTGTTCTTTCGGGCCCGCATGTTTTTTCTGGCCTGCCGGGGGTATCAGCTTATCCGCCGTCAAGCTCTGCTGCTTGCGCTCAGGAGGAAGACGAAGGCCCCCGTCTTGTAGAGCGCTCGCAGCTAGCCACGGAAGAGGATTGGTCTGACGCTTGCCAATGGCTGGTAAGTGTTAGGCCAGATCTGCCCGTGGAGCAGTCGGCTAGCCAGCGTGATCACAGGCCGTGGTTAGGTGGTAAGGCTACTGCTAGCACAATGCCATCTCTGCCGCTGGCTGAGCATGTCGTTGACATGTTCGAGGCGGCGGAGATGTCCATCAAGGCGAATGGGCGTCTCCCAGGCGTTGCCGCATCGTGCCCCTGGATTACCAGAGGTACGTACGGTGTGGTACCCAAGCCGAGCGTGGATGACCGCGTGGATGACCGCACAGCTTTGGGTGAAGATGCGCGGCCGGGCTCCCGTTCTGACACGGGAGTCTTGTGTTCGAACGCGTTGCGTTCGGCCAATGCCGCGTTGCGTGATGCGGAGGAGAGTGGGAGGGCTTCGATTGCCGCTCTGTCCCACGTCTCCCAGCTGTTACAGGGGGTGGTGACAGCATCAGCATCGTGCCAGGCGAGCCCGGTCACAGTCCAGAGAGCCATCCAGGATGGTATCAACCTGGCTCTGGACTGTATGACTCGGGTGGTGACCAGGAGTGTCCGGGCGCGGCGCACATTTGCCTTGGACAATCTGTGCCCGTCCCAGGACCTGTATAATAGGCTACTGCGTACACCTATGACAGGTCCTGGTCTCTTTGGAGCTGAGGGATGTAGACACCTCCAGGAGACGGTTATTCTGGTCAACAACCAGAGGGCGCTGCGCGCGCAGTTTGAAGTGCTCCGTCGGGAGCACTTTCGCACCGCACCCCCTGCGTATCGTCCCCTGCAGGCTCGAGGTGGAGGTGGCCAAGTCAGAGGTTGTGTATCGAGGAGATAAGTTCCCTCATACAAAAAGGAGCTATTCAGCCGGCACAAAAGTGTCCGGGCTTCTATTCAACCGTGTTCTTAGTAACAAAAAACACCGGAGGGTGGAGACCGATTCTCACCCTCAAGCCGTTGAACAAGTTCATAGAGACGGCCAGTTTCAAGATGGAGACTGTGCGCTCGGTGTTGGTGGGGTTAGAGAGGGGAATGTGGATAGCTTCGATAGATTTGAAGGATGCTTATTTCCACATTCCCATAGCGAGGAGTTTCCGTCGCTTCCTGAGATTTGCATTCCAGGGCAGACAGTGGGAATTCATGGTGTTACCCTTCGGAATTTCCACCGCTCCTCGGGTTTTCACCCGTGTGGTTCTTGTGATCACAGCATACCTCCGCAGGAGAAGCATTGCAGTCCACACGTACATAGATGACTGGCTGTTAAAAGCACACACCCAGGAAAGTTTATCGACCAATCTAGAGATTGTTTTGAAAACTCTCACGGATTTGGGCTGGATGATAAATTTTAAAAAATCAGAGCTGACTCCATCCCAGAAGTTTGTTTACCTGGGGATGTTCTTCGATCTAGAGACAGGATATGTTTATCCTACTCAGGAGAGAGTTCAGAGACTCATCTCGGTAATTCAGTCAGTGTGCGACAGTCGTCATGTCCTGGCACGGGTTTACTTGAGAATGCTGGGGTTGATGGTTTCGTTGGAACCGGTCATTCCTAAGGCCGCCTTACGCAGGCGGCCGATCCAGTTGTTTCTCATGACACAATGGACCCAGAGTACAGGTTCGCTGGACTCGAACGTGTCAGTGTTGGCGCCTCTAATTCACCACCTGCAATGGTGGTTGAGTACAGAGAATCTCTTGGTGGGGGTTTTGCTAACCCCTCCCCACCCTCAGGTGACTGTTTGTATACAGATGCATCGATGGAGGGGTGGGGAGCTTGCCTGGGAGAATCCACGATATCAGGGCTTTGGAATCTGGAACAGTCAAAGGAACATATCAATCTACTGGAACTAAGAGCAGTAGTCCCCTGAGGGGGGGGGGGGGGGGGGGGGGGGGGGGAATGTATGCATACGCATTCCCTCCAGCAATCCTGATTCCAAAAGTTCTTCAGAAAATCAGACAGGAGGAGTGCCAAGTGATTCTGATCGCCCCGGATTGGCCAAGCCGATCATGGTATACGGATCTGCTGGACCTTCTGGTCTGCAATCCGGTTCCCCTACCTCTGATGGACGACATTATCTTCCAGGGCAAGGCCCTTCACGACAATCCGTCAATGTTCCGATTGACTGCGTGGATGTTGTCAAGGAATCTAGAATTAAGGAGGGCTTTTCTGAGCATGCAGCCATGTTTATGGCCAAAGCCAGGAGGGGGTCAACCTCCAGAGAATATAATTATAAAATCAACAGATTTGCAGAGTGGTGCTCAAAAAGATGTATTGATCCAATGGATTCATCTATTCAGGTAGTAGCTGATTTCCTGTCACCTGTATGATGCCTATAGCCTCAAGCCTAACTCTATTGCTGGTTATAAATCAGCTTTAATGACTGTTATCCCTTGCTTGGCTAATAGGGGGAGTGATGAAGTAAGTACATTAAATGTATTAATTAAAGGCATGGGCAATCAGTGATTCCGTCTTGGAGTTTATCGCTAGTGCTTCAGGTGTTAGGTGATAAGACTTTTGAACCACTTAGTTCCATTTCTATGAAACTGTTAACTCTTAAAACTGTATTTTTAATTGCTGCGGCCTGGGCTAGGCGTAGGAGTAAAATTCATGCCTTATCAGCCGAGGACGACCGTTTTGTGGTTACAGGGGAAGGCCTTAAGCTGCTACAAGAATCAGTCTGAAATATCCAGGTCAACCTATTTTTTTGCCTGCTTTAACTAGATATGATCCTAATTCTAAAGCATGGTGTCCCGTTCGGGCGCTGCTTCGGTACAAACAGCGTACTTCGGAGTGGCGGACCGATCAGTCAGCGTTATGGTTGTCATATATTGAACCCCATGGCAGGGCGTCTAAGGACACCATTTCCAGGTGGATTGTAGAGTGTATCCAATTTTGTCATAAATCCGCCACTGGTAAGCAGGTTGACATAGCCAAGGCTCACAGTGTCCGCGGCGTGGTGACTTCCACTGCCATATTTAATGGGGTCCCTGTGGATGACATTATGTCCGTTGCTCAGTGGCACTGTGAGTCAAGTTTTACAGACCATTATCTCCGTGACACCTCGAATCCTCTCGCCTTGTCGATTTTGAAAAAATAATCGCTTATATGATTTTTGAGGAGGGTTTCCTCATTGCTTATATACTTCACAATTAATTAATGGAAACAACCACTTTTTGGGACTGCATCAGCCTTCTCCTCTGGGAAGATGATGACAGCTGTCAAGTTCAACAAGGTCAGTCTTGTTCATGTGTTGTTCATTGTTGATTGTATTGTCACGTTACCCGTTGTTATTAATATGGTGATGGTTTGTGTTTTGATGTGGTTCATCATTGAGAGTATACGAAAATGGAGCCTTTTCGTCTCTGTCCTATAGTACATGGCACTGGTACGTAGAGAGCGTATGGGACATTGAGGTCATTCTAGTCTTCCTCCCAGGAAGGAAGGGGGGGGGGAAGCGCATATGACATTCAGTCATCTCATCAATCGGTTGTTTGACCTCGCCTCCCTCCCGCCGAATTCCCTGTCGAATTCTGGCAATATCA
This sequence comes from Chaetoderma sp. LZ-2023a, assembly GCA_034401795.1. Classification (NCBI taxonomy): domain Eukaryota; kingdom Metazoa; phylum Mollusca; class Caudofoveata; order Chaetodermatida; family Chaetodermatidae; genus Chaetoderma; species Chaetoderma sp. LZ-2023a. The sequence continues at coordinate 15,003,523 of CM067362.1, forward strand.
AAAGTATTAGGGAGGTAAGTATACTCTTGAAGTGAAATAAACGAAATCTAGGATTTCTTTTTTCACGAGAGTTGATACTTACCTCCCTAGATACGGACCCGGCCTCTCCACCCCACAGAGGCTCGGTCTTCAGGCTCTTAATAGTTGCATGTGTGTCAGCCAATAAATTAGTCAGAGGAAGTAGTAGTCGGCGCATGCGCGGTGGTGGGGCTGGACTGCCCTCTGTCTACCTGCCCAGTATTCTGAGTGTTTATTGAGTGAACGCCGATATTTAGCAATATCAAAAGTATTAGGGAGGTAAGTATCAACTCTCTCGTGAAAAAAGAAATCCTAGATTTTGTTTAATTCCTGGTGGCATAATACATCTCGATGTCTTTATGAAGCTGTCCTCTAGTTGTCCAACTCGGGTCGCCTGGCTGTCCGTGTCGCTTGGCATCCAGAGCAAATCTACATGCCTCTAGATACTCTCTTACCTTGGCCGGCATAGTCCGTCACATGGCATGATGTGCCATTTTGATTCGTTGGTCCTCTCTCGCTATGGAGGTCGCAAATCCATTTAGGCTTTCTTTTAAATCTGATTGAATGCTCGAAAGAGCATTTCCGGCTTCTCCATACGTGTTGGGATCTGATTTATGCGAATCTGGGGTTGTTGATGGGCCATAATTCTGGATACTATCTGTAGGCAAAATAAAGCTGAACGTTAATAAATCACCGGGTTGTCGGTCTTCTAACTCGCTTCTTTGGCAGGGAATTTCTAACGTGATCTTGATGGATCGATCTGGCTTGTATTCTGTATGGGAGGAGAATGCTATATTCTCTGATGAAGACACTGTTTCTCCTTCAATCAATACTCACCATTCTGTTACTTCTGATATACAGCTGCCCTTGACAGCTGGCTCTAGGACTATAGACTTAGAAAGCTTTACCGACTCCTTGGAACCGGATACTCGGCTCCCAACTGCCGAGTACCCGTCTACCATAGAGCTCATTCTTGTTTGCGTAGCAACAAGAGCTATACATGCTTCTTGCAGTGGAAAGATTGAGAAATAAAAATCAGTCTTTGTTTAACTGTGATAGCTAGTGACTCTCTTGCAAGGATAATTGGATAATATGGATACCGCCGATGATAACCAGGTCGTATATTGCCGGATGGTCGCCTTCTTTAACCCCAAGAGATCGGCAGATATGAAAATAGGTGTTTGCTACGGTATTTGTAACACGAATATCGGCTGACGTCGTTCTCCGTAAGATCCGAGCGGGTGATGTCACACCCGTGGTGCTCCGATGTTTATGTGAAGAAATTTTTTTTATTAATTCACGCATCTTGTTCTGGGTGCTGCGTACTAAAAATGGTACCAGAAATCTTTGGAATGGTCAAGTTTTGCGTGTTATCACGATCTGTTTGCAATGATCGGTGGTTTCAAAATTCTTGATTAAGATGTGTGGTCTGCGGTTTTACCGTGTGCTACAGCAGTTTGTTTACATTTTGTTGTTTCTTCACATATCGTTTTGGCTTTCGTTAGGAGTATAATTTATATTGATGGTAAATATAACCCGAATGCTATGCGATATGATTCCTGGTTCCGTTATACATCCTGGAGGATCAATTATGGGTGTATTTAATGCCCGCTTCGTTCTTGTCGTCATAATCAATGCGATCTTTGCTGTAATGTTGCGGGGTGGGGTGCGGGAGGGGTACAGTTAATTTATGGTCAAATTATTTGAGAATTAATTGTCTGCCTTCCATCCGTGTCTCGTTCCGCCGCCATCATGTGACGAGTGCCACAAGTTCGTATGGGTCCTATTTAAGGATCATGTCTGCTTTAGATGTACTGCATGTAACCTTGATAGTAGGTTAATGTGTGTGCAGTGTGGTCCGCGGATATGATGTTGAAGTTTGGCTGGGTCTGACGCGGGGTCAGGCAGTCCGAGGTTAAATCGTGGAGCGTCCGGTTCGGCCGGTGGGGGCGCTCCACGTCCTCAGCTGGAGGTGGCGGAGATGGCACCGCCGGCGTGGTTTGGTCCGGCTATGCAGGGTTTTCTGCATAGCGTTCTGCCCACGCTGGTGTCGTCCCTGCTGCCGAAGGTTGTTGGGCAGTCTCTCCCCATGCTTGGTACGGACCCTGTCCTTGGACAGGGTTCTGGACTGGTCACCGAGGGAGCCATCGCCTACAGCCCCCTGGCAGTCCCGGCGGGCTCCGGCCTGACAGGTTCTGTCTCTCTGCGGCCACCTCCGGGTGGTCCAGTAGCGGTGGCCGGTCCGTCAGGCATAGGAGCCGTCCGCTCCACGGTTTCTTCGTCTAGTGACGACTCTTCGGGGTCTGAAGACGAGGAGGAGAGGTTGCTGCGGCCTCTGATGCCACGGGTGGAGAAGATGGAGGTCGATTCCGTCCTGGACGGAACCGTCCTCCATCTGTCTGGCTTGGCGCAAGCCAGGGCAGCAGATCCGCCCGTGGTTGAGGCCAATCTGGTACCGGGCACCGGTCCCGTGATGGTTGGTGTGATGCCAGCCAACACGGTGATGGGTGCCGGGCCAGGCGTGGTACTCACCTATCTCGCCTGGTCCGGCGGTCGGACGTGGGGTGCCGTTGGCGCCCGTGTCTGGCCACGGCTCCACCTCTGCTATGGGACCGCACGGTTTTCCGTGCGGGCCTACTCCATCGACTGGTGTGTTCCATGGGGTGGCGGCGGAACCGTATGGTACCGGAGTTCCTGGCGTGTCAGCCACGGCTCCTAGCTGGGAGGCCGTGGCTGGTAGGTCCGTGAACGCATCAACGGGTGATGTGTTCACGGGTGTGTCCTCCTCGGAAGTAGACTGGTCGGAGGCTCTGGCTTGGCTAGCCAGGGTTGACCCGGCTGTGGTTTCGGCCACGGCCGAGGAGGATGCGCCCCGTCTGTTGGTTGCATCGATTAGGACGGGGATCTTGCCCGCATCCACGGTTTATCGAGTTGTTAGAGGCTATTTTTAGTAAGCAGCTCATGACCAAGGGCCAGCTCCCTGCGGCCTCCAGGGAGGTGCGGGCAAGGTGTCGTATTCCACGAGGGAATACGACAGGTATGGTGTGGTACCATCGGTTACGGAGGATGACCGATGGGTTCTGGCGTCCGGCTACGGCCATCAGGGAGCGTCTTCTTGGGACGCCCCTGACAGGCCCTAGCATCTTTGGTGGCCAGGCGCGGGCCATCCTAGAGGACACTGTCAGCATTGCGCAGAATCGGTTGGCGGTAAACTTACAGCTGGAGCCATAAAGGCAAGGCGAAAGCTAAGCCTTTGTGCGGCTTCTGCTTCGTCTGGATTTTCTCAGCCGCCGGCGGCGAAGAAAGCCAGGAAGGTTGTGGAGGCCCCTACCCTCCCCAATGTTGCTCCGGATCGCCCTAGAGGCGGGAAGGGCAAGTCCTCAAAGGGCGGAAAGAAGGGAGCGGATCGTACCTGAGGGTATGAGAGCTCCCTTCGTATCTGCCTGGACTGCACCTGTGCGACAAGAACAGCGGTGCCAGATAGGCCTGCCGAGCCAAGACCGAAATGGTTCTCTCTCTCTCTCGTTAAGAAAGGGGGGAGTGGACCGCGAGCCGGACAACCCCGTTAGGCGTCGAGGCGTCTATAGTGGGTGGAAGGCTCATGCTTTTCGTCGAGGCTTGGCGAGGTGTGACGTCAGACAGTCTGGTCCTGGGATGGTTATCCCAGGGATACATGCCGGAGTGGTGGGACTTTCCGCCACAGAATCTGTCTTTGGCACCTGTCTGGACACCCGTACCAAGGGAACCAGACAAGTTAGAAGCCGTTCAAAACGAAGTGTCAGGTTTGCTTCTGAAGGGTGCAATAAAACCAGCAAACCAGAACACTCCAGGCTTCTATTCAAATATGTTCCTTGTCCCCAAGAGCACAGGGGGATGGAGACCCGTACACAGGCCATTAAATTGGTTTATCCATACGCCTTGGTTCCAGATGGAAACGCTGAGGTCGGTAATGGCAGGATTGAGGAAGGGAATGTGGTGTGTGTCGATCGATCTGAAAGATGCATATTTCCACATTCTGATGAACAGGAGTTGTCACAGGTTTCTGAGATTTGTGTTTCAGAATCAAGTATGGGAGTTTATTGTTCTCCCGTTTGGCCTGTCGACAGCTCCAAGGGTTTTCACAAGAGTGGTCCTTGCGGTGACAGCGTTTCTCAGAAAAGAGAACGTGGCGCTACACACCTACATAGACGACTGGCTGATCAAAGCAGACTCTGCAGCAAGGTTGGATGTGGATACTGCTCTGACTCTGAAGTTACTTTAGAAATCCGAGTTGACACCCACTCGGTGATAATGTTGCATCTTGTATGGTGGAAAGAGCATCAGAATCTCCTAGTAGGGGTTTCGCTGCACCTACCCCACCCCCAGCTATCCGTGTACACGGATGCATCGCTGGAGGGGTGGGGGGGGGCCTGACCGTTGACATTTCCAAATACTGTGAATACCATCCATAATGTTTGAGCAATATTTGAGAAATATATTCATAAAATCTGACTTGACCAAGGGTAAATAAGTGCTAATAGTGCCAAAAATACAGCCATCCCTAACTATTAGCCGAGTTCAGGTGAAAGGGTTGTTGTAAAAACAAACGTCAAGACGTCAATTACAAAATAATGACAGGCAGAATTGTATGTCAAACGTACGTCTTGAAAGTCTCACGGTAAAATTGCTTTATTTAAAACATCTAAACTCATTCTCTGGCCATCCGCCGGTAGTAATTACACTATAATATATTCCCTATTCCCGTTTCTATTATTTGTAATTTATTACTCCAAGCATTTTGTCACCGAACAAACACGCTAGAATAACAAAATAACATACAAACTGCGTGCTATTCAAACACAACAGCGATCTCGCAGACGTATCTGATTGGTTGTTCATGAACTAGACCGTGGGAAAATACATTACTATGCTGAATTTATCAATGAAAATTTACTAAAACGTAGTATTTGCTCGTGCCGTTTTGATCACGTGCTAATTTATTAACAACGAGCAGCGTTGAAGTCGTTATTTTTTATTTTTCTGGCTTGTTTTAAGAAATTTCTCTACGGATTAAATCCAGTTTAAGTAATGACACCTAAAAATTATAGTGTTTTAGTTTTTGTAATTCATTTTTCAACTGGCTACATGTCGGAAGTTCGCGGAAATAGCTTTTTACACGCATTGTTCACGTGAAGCATGGCGAGTAACGAGTCTGCACATCGGGTACTCGGTAATTAGCAGAAGCTTTGGAATCGGCTATATTCAATGTCGTGTTATATGTATGTGTATAGGCATGTTTTTGCGAGTAACAGAATATACGACTCCAACAGAAATAAAGGCGTACAACACTCGCCCCGTTTAAATACTCGCGGATTTTGTCTGGACTCTGCTTATCAAAGCGCTCGACTGCCAAAATAAAATTTACCGTTTGCTGGTCGCACGCATTAATAGCAAGAACAATCCAGATTGAAAATAGTGCACCCCAATGTCTCAAACAGCGGGTTATAGTTAGCGAGTCGACCACACCCGTTGACCAATATTCCCGTGAATGATATTACGTCAATAAAAATAGTGACCTAATAAAATCGTGAAACTAAACAGTCGCAATAGCCATGTTTTTATTCTCTAAATCAGGAAGCCGATTTATTTATTTTACCTATATTTACCGTTGATTGGAGATGGAAGTGAAAAGGAAATGGAAAAAATTGTTCTAATTTCGTGGCATGCCTCAAGCTCAGATGACGGTATACCGTGGTACCGCGGTATTTTTTCATGGTACCGGTACCGTCATGTAAATATCAATACCGCCCAGCTCTAGCCCAGAGTGGTGTCTCTGTTAGCCATCCTCAAGAGTTTTCGAGTGGGAAACTACATTCAGGCGAGGCGGTTTCTTCAGATGCTGGGCATGATGGTCTCCATGGAGCAGGTGATCCCGTACGCTGCTCTAATGTGAAGACCTATCCAGTTGTATCTGATGTCTCTGTGGAAACAGAGCTGTGGAAACAGAGAACAGAACCCCTTGTCAAAACTGGTGCCAGCTTTGGAGCCGATAATATCGCATCTTCTATGGTGGAAACAGCGTCAGAATCTTCTAGTAGGGGTTTCGCTGCACCTACCCCACCCCCCTATCCGTGTACACGGATGCATCGCTGGAGGGGTGGGGGGCCTGCCTGGGAGAGCACCAGGTCTCGGGCACATGGACTCTCCAGGAGAGTCAGCTGCATATCAATCTGTTGGAAATGATGGCAGTGGAACTGGTGTTGGAAGTTTCTTCCGATGATCATGGGCAAGGTGATATTGATACGGTCGGACAATTCGACGGTAGTATCATACATAAATCGCCAAGGCGGGACCAGGTCACCCACGCTGTGTATCAAAGTGTGGCACTTGATTCAATGGTGCAGGAATTACTCGGTTGTTTTGAAACTCACATTCCTGGGCAATTGAACAGAAATCCGAGTTGACACCCACTCAACATTTCGTTTATTTGGGGATGCGATTCGATCTCGAGGAGGGCAGGGTTTACCCATCAGAGCCCAGAGTAGAGCTGGGCGGTCTGACGGTAGTACCGTGAGGACCGCGGTATACCGTGACCCGATACCGTGACCGTTGACATGAAAATAGTGCACCCCAATGTCTCAAACAGCGGGTTATAGTTAGCGAGTCGACCACACCCTTTGACCAATATTCCCGTAATGGAACTAAACATGGACATGCTACCGCAACATGGAATTGAAACACAAGAGGTCATGGCCATTGAGATCTTAAACAATTCCCGTTTAACATCATTACCCCACCACCAACACTATTTTAAGGATGGCCTAATATGGTGATATCTCATTGACAATTTCAAGTTCGTTTCTCTGTGTCTGAGCCACAGTTCCAAACCTGTCCCTGAAGCATATGCCTTCGGGGTTATCCATTCAGTTTTTCTGCAGAGTATGCCTTCGGGGAGCATACATCAATTTATTGATTTGCCTTGTTTCAAATAGATGGTGAAGTAATTCAGTTAATAAGTGATAGACAGCTTGAAAGCCTCGGCATGACAGCTCTGGGAGATAGAGTTGTTCTAAAGGATTTTGTTAATGCGACCATGTCTCCTGTTCTCGCCTCAGATAGCGGTGCAAGTAAAAAGATAGAGATGAGATTACACCAGCATCTGAATGTAAAAAAAAAAGAAAGAAAGAGTTGTTAGATTTTCTACGATCGAGAAAAGCAGATAATAATGATAAATCCAAGATCACACAACGAGCAGGTCGCCCAAGACAACAAGAAAAGTCTGTTTCATTCGCTCTCCGCGTAACGAATGATACCATTGATAATAGTGACAGAACTATAGACAGAAATGCCAACCCAATCAAAGCACCATTAGGGGACAAAAATGCTATTGTTTTGAAATTGCCAATTGAAGAACCGTATACAAGTATACTTAGCCTTGTAAGAAAAGCATTCTTTCCTGCTGATAGCAATCCAGTGATTGGATCTGTGCACGATTTTACATTAGAAATTGTTAATTCCAGAAATCAAAATGTACAAGATGTCCTCACGTCTGAATTTACTCTTAATAATTATTTTGTTGAAAAAATGATCCCGGGCTCGTTAAAATTATACATGCTAGCAACCTTTAACTTGCCGATGGACTCTAGTGAGGATAATTCAGAACATTCATTAACAACATGTGCCAACCTATCAACTAATCAGCCAACAACAACAAGCCGCTTGGCAACACCAACCTGGTCAACTGTAGCTACAACTATGTCAACAACTGATCAGTCTAACCAGTCAACAACAACAAGCCGCTTGTCCGTCCGTCAGCTTTTCCTTTAAACAATTTCTCAAGAACCACGGGGCCGATTTCAATTATATTTGGCAGGAAGCATCCTTAGGGCATAGGGATCCAAGTGTGTTCAAATGGAGCCAATCGGCCAATTTGGCCGGCGGACATCTTGGATTTGGGCCAATTTTAGGAGACGTCTTTAAAAATCTTCTCCGAAACCACTTGAGGAATCGATTCAAAACTCAGGAAACATCATCTAGGGAGAGAGGTAAGCCAAGTTTGGTCAAGATGACTTGATTGACCAAATGGTTTGGTGGCCATCTTGGATGACCTAGTTTTCCACAAAAAATGGCTTCTCCAGAACCTCTGAAAGGATCAGGCCAAAATTTGGGAGATACGATCAGGGACTAAGGGCCATTAAAGTTTGTTCAAGGGAGGTTGATCCGTCGAAAAACATGGCTGCCGTGGGCCAATCAAAATGTAGCGTGTTTGCCGGCCATATTGAATTTTTTTATTTGATGAATTTTGAGGCCGAAATTGGTTCTATATATGGTTTTGGGTATTCTGAGCTCATTTTTGCCATTTTCGAAACTGTATGATAAACGGTTTGGCGGCCATCTTTGATTATTTTCCCGCCAAGCGCCCATACTAAAGCAATGGGAAATTTAAAATATCTTCTTCTGGAGAACTACTAGGCCAATTTCAATTATATTTAGCAGGAAGCATCCGTAGGGTTCAAATGCTATTGTTCCAGGCAAGCGCCACAGGCCCTTGGGCCTCTTGTTTAGTATATATAACCAATGACCCCGGGGCCGGGCCTAGGGATGGGAAGTGTCTAAAAATTTAAATTTTTCCAACGGTGGACATGCCGTATATCGTTTTGGAGCAGATGATTAGTATGTTGTGCATCCAACATATTAGAATCAAAATGTTAGTGCACGCCTAGGTCAGTTTTTGTTTTGGTATATCCCATGTGTTTAACTTTAATTTCCTATCTTTATTGAAGGGCTACAACGAATGATCCAGTTGAGGTGGTTCGAGTCTTTCGCGATATACGGGCACTGGACACTTCGCCAGATTCATTTGTTGAAGGTGACACTGTTTCAATATATGTGTCACGTTTTAACTTGATAAGCACAACAATGGATGAGTTATTGTCACTTGACTTTGACGAATTAAGAAAGCCTCTTGAAGTCACGTTTTATGGCGAAAACGCTAAAGACCTTGGGGGACCACGTCGAGAATTCTTCAGTTTGGTATTAAAATCCTTGCTGGATGAAGAATGCGAATTATTCACGAACAAAGAGGCTGGTTTTGTAATAAATCAGACTGAAAAGAATATCAGAAATCGGTATTTCTTTGGTGCTGGGTTGCTTTGTGGTAAGTACCTAGGTCACAGAAATGTCCCAAAATGGCATCTGCCTGTCTGTACCTAAAGGTGTGTCTACATGCAGTATCAACAGTAGTATAACCAAGTTTTGCTAATGTGCCAATAAAATATAGGAACCTTATGGTGGGTCCTGGAAGGGGAGTGTGTCCTCCTCACATCATGGTGAGTCAGTCAGCTGAGCTAAAGCGATAACCCTCCGCCCGGTGTCTGGCGTCAACAATTGTGGCACGTTTTGTCATTTATGAATGTATTTTGTTCAAACTTGATCAATAGGACCATACTGGTTGCTTTGACCACTGGTCAATAATGGCAGTTTAGCTCAATAGGACAATACTGGTTGCTTTGACCACTGACCCTACTGGTTGCTTTGACCACTGGTCAATAATGGCAGTTGAACGCAATTGGACAATACTGGTTGCTTTGATCACTAATCATACTGGTTGCTTTGACCACTGGTCAATATTGGCAGTTGAGCGCAATAGAAAAGCTGGTTTACATTTAGGAAGCAATTGTTGCTGAAGAAAGGTGGGTAAATTAATATAGTCTTGCACCTTGAATACTATTGCTATGGAGACTACAAAATTCAGAATTACACAGTCCATATATTTTCGGGTGGAGCGAAAAAAATGCACCAAACTTGAACGTGCGTATCTAATAAACTACACAGACTTCGATGAAATTTGGCTACTATTTGTGTCCTAGCTGCATTCATTGATCAACTAAAATCTAAAATACAAATTTATATTTCCAGTTGGTTATCCATGCTGTGTATCAAATTTCTTTTAAGACACACTGCCCAACATCAGTTAACATACAAGCATCTGATGGATCTACTAACTCCTGAATTCTCAGATGAATGAACCAGCAGACGTATCTATGAAGAAAAAACCTACAGTTACTTTGTATCCTGTATTAAAGAGGTGGCAGGTTTTTTGAAAGGGGTGTTTGAGAGTAGTTTTCAGTTCCTAGACGTGAAGGTCAATATTAGTAATCAATTTATATATTACTCAGCTTAGACAAGCTGTTATCCATCTGTAGTGCACTGGCATGAATGAGGAAAAGTAATCTCGTTAGAAGTTGATTTCAACTACATCCTCCATTTTATGTGTTAAGACCGGTTTACACGATAAGATTTTTCAACAGATTCATCAGATATATCAGATTTGCCAGACACGAAATCTGCTCGTGTAAACGCAAAATCTGACGAATCTGAAGACTCATCAGATTCTTCAGACTTCAAATTTTTGTCATGACCGAACATCACAGACGTAAAAACTTTTTATGATGTCATAATTAAATAATTAGGCATAGATATACATATATATATATATATATATATATATGTCATCAGTGATAAACGTCACAAAGAAGTAAAAACCATTTATGGCGTCATAAATATCTGAGCGTTCAAGTTTGGAGCAAATCTGATAAATTTGATGACAATTCTGACAAATCTGATGAAAAATATGATCGTGTAAACCGGCCTTTGCGTGCAGGGGATATGAACCCTATGGGTTCAACATAAATTGAAAATTACACAGAATCAGAAATAACTCAAGATAACTTTGTAGAACATGGTAAGCGATTCTGTAGGTCATGATGTGAGTGTTCGCAGCAGCATCCAGCAGGATGCTGTAATGATTGATAATATTGTAATGAATAGTGGTCAAACTGTTAGTACAAATGAGAGAGGTAAGCATACTGTGCCGTGAAGTGGTGGAACAATTGCTGGTCAGCAATTAGAGCTAAGATGGAACCGGCCAAATGTATTGGGAAATATGTTATTATAAAGTATGTACTTGATGATAATACTCGAGACAGAATCTATCCAGGGTTTGTTGAAGCGGTTGATGGACAATACTTGTATGTGGAGTGTATGCACAGAATAGGAAAAGGCACCAAAAATTGTTTTTATTGGCCCGAAAGAACAAGGACAAATGTTGGTATGATAGAGCTAATGTCTTATCTATTATTCCACCACCTAACCAAATAGAAGGCCCAGGATCACAATTCGAAGTCAATCATGACATATGGGAGTCTGTCATTGACGTGCACGTGGCTGTTGATGTAAGACATCAAAAAAAGATTCAAAAGCCTGCGAGATGTCTACTTGCGAAAAAAGAAGGAGAAAACTCTTACTAAAAGTGGATCATCGGCAACCAACAAGTGTGGGAAATCGGCCTTTTTTGATTTGATGACGTTCTTGGACCAATTCGTGAAAGCTGCTAGGTAACTACTTACAATTAATATTAACCCTTTTGTGTCTAAATTTATTCCAGAAAAATGAAATATTTGATTTTTGAATGTCCATTTGCAGGCTAAGAGAAGACTATTTTTGAAAATTTTCAAAATTATACCCTTAAGGAGGCCGGTATCGTCACTAAAGGATTAAAGATGCATCATTACTTCAAATCAAACAAGAGAATTCGGAGACTGCAAAGCCTCGCCCTTCCCCTTTTTCAAGCCTAAAAGTTTTTAAAATGCATTTTCGGATCTTCCCCACGATTTCAGTTTTGATTACTTTTAGTTCGGCTCAAATACGGAACCGGGAATCCATACCGGATCATGAACAAATAATCACAATTCGGTGTAAGACCATGCCATCTGTCAAAATTTGAAGGAAATCGGCACAGTGGTTCCTGAGAAAAAGCCTGGACAGTCAGTCGGTCGGACGGACGGCTAGATGTACAGACATTAAAGGCTGAATTTGAGGTAGTAATACTTTTACCCTATTTATAAAATTGTGCATGGCCATGCATTATTACAAGGCATAAATTGACAATACTATCTTAAAGTTAATATTAACAGTATTTGCAGAGGCGGCAGAAGGTTTGGGATGACTCCTCTCTCTAGTTTGAGGGCCTGTATATTATTAAAAATTAGATGCTCTGAGAAGACGCTTGCAGCATTCTTGGTATAGTAACCAGTTACCTAATAAAATGTAAAAGACAAGTTTAATGAGGGGCCTCTGTATCTACACTCATAAACATGAGGGGGGGGGGGGCTCCCGCATTCTTCGGCTGCCTCTGAGTTGTGTACATATTAAACACTAACATTTTCCTTACAGTACACACGCAATGTTGAAAACAATGCAAATGTGCAGGATGGTTTGGAGAAAAATGAGTCCGCGGATGATGATGGTAGGCCTATTGCGGCCACAGATGATGGCACGCTGTGTGAGGTAGATATCAGCTGCAGCAGCAGAGATGTAGATATCAGCCGCAGCAGCAGAGACACAGATATAGTGACTCACAGTATAGAGACACAACATGAGTCGACATCTAAAAATAAGCGGAAATGACACAGAATTAATCAAACTAATGAAACGATCACATGATGCGCTAGACTCTTCAAAGCAACCTGAAACAGAAACAAGTTTATGGGCACGATCTATTGGGTTGAAGCTGGAGAAGATGACAGCGTATAAACGATCACTGGCTAGGTTGAAAATTGAAGAGTTGATGTTCAAACTAGAGTTTCCTGAAGAATCCACTGTCGATACAGCTAACAGCAGTGCAATTCACCAACAATCAGACTTAAACACATATAGTGGAACCTGTTTATAAAGACAACCTTGTGTACCAGAAGAATTACTAAATATTAATGCATCAATACTAATTTAATTAAGATACATCGAAATGAATTAGTGAATATATATAGATGCTATCTCACTTTCATCAATAGTAATAAAATATATAAACAGTCATCAATTATTCCGACGTGAATACCTATCCACTGGCATATAAAGTCCTTTATCGCTAATAAGATCAGCAACCAATTCTGATCACTTAAGCAATTCTCAATTCTGGTTGACATCCTCTACGAACATTGTCCAGCTGCCACGGTACCTCTCCAACGTCAGAATTGAAATACTCTGTAAAATTTGTTCCAACAGTAGCAGTATTGGCGCCATACCTGTTTGAAGAAACCTGTCCAATATTACGAAGGCAACTCCCATCAGCTATCTCGTCTCTCCACTGTCCCCTTATCATTACCCCTGATTCATTCTCAGTATCCAGGGCAGTGTCCGGACAATACACCCTTTCCTCATTTGATAAGAGATAAATAGGTTGGAGCACATCCCAGAGAACATTGCCTGTCACTAGCACTATTCCACAGACCGCAGCTTTTGAAATCCTATATGAGAAAGTGACTGATTGTTGGGAATCGCCGGATGCCAAATATCTGTAACAAGAACATATAGTATCTGTAATCAACAAATAAGCAAGTGATATAAGGGATTACAAACACTCATCCTTTCCAATTTCAGATATTGACATGAACTCTCATACACACGCACATATACACACACGTACCCGTGCTCCCGCAAACACGAATACACACCCGTCCGTATACAAGCACACACACATGCACAAATACACGCACGCACTCATACTTTCTCCTTCCACCACACTGTCTGGTTGCCCATCAACATATACACGAACATACCTTCTGTCCTACAACTGCCATGCTGTCTGATAGGTAGTTTGTTTAATCAGTATTTGTCTGTCTTTGTACCTGTCCACCAGGGGTGGATTTTATACAACTTTCTAAACTTTGAGAAACTTTTTCTGTGAGCAAATTTCTATGGCACCTGGGATTTGATTGGTTAAAACTGCCAGGTTGCCATACAAATTTGCTCACTGAGAAGGTATTCCAGCTGAAAAGCTTTATGACATCCACGGGTGACAGTAACATTTTTGTCCAGCTGTATACGTTATAGTTACGGTAAGTCTCTCACTAGGCCCAATTGGCCACGTGTGGGTTGGGCTATGTTCTAGTCTGGAAGCTACCTTCCCGAGGAGCTCCTCGTAAACACATGGCTTCATTCTCAAATATCGAGTAAAAAATTCAGTATCCGTCAACTTCATCTCTTGAACGAGGGTGTGGTATTCACCCAATGTTTCTCTGCGCTGCAATATAGGGCGAACATAACACGTTCGATTTCGAGCATTTCTACGTCTTCGAATCAAGACACGTAGCTGCAGTGAATAACGCCATTGCCGGTTCCGCCATTCTCAACTGCTCGACTAGAAGTGACGCATGAGGGTTTAGACTTTCTCGTGCGATTGTTGACACGTGATCGCGTCGTAAAACACAAATCGCATAACATTGTGCGATGGCGATGCGACGGAGTATAACTTAGCCTTTAGAGGGAAAATGTAACGATGTTCCAGAAGTGTCAAAATGTGTGGGGGGAGTATGTGATCGTAACATATGAAAACATGCTCTATCCACGATTTGTGGAAGATGTTGATGAGCATGACTTGTATGTGGAGTGCATGCACATAGCTGGAAGAGGAAACAAAAATAGGTTTTATTGGCCCAAAGCACACAAGGATAAATGTTGGTATGAGCGCATGTTTTGGCTATTATTACACCCCCTAAAAAGATTGCAGATAGAATCAGAATTCGAAATCGATGTTGACAGCTGGAATTCCGTAGCAAAAAAATGTAAACAATATCTAATGTAATTATTAGCTAGCACTGTGTCACGTTTTGTATTACAAGTATAAAGTGCTACGTTGTCTAACATTAGTCTTTCCTGTTACATCATTTTAGTGTTTGTAGTAACATTCACAGTTTTTTGTTATTATATTGTGTCTATTAAGATGTTCTTGACAAATCAACCCTTCAAGATAATTAATACGTAAACATTTATTTCAATACATTGCGAAAATGTCAGTTCTTTAGATGAAATACTGAGAGAAATCCATCCTGTTACATTCTCTGTCCATCCTATAACCATGTTGTCCTTCCTGTTACGGGCATTGTTTTTGGTGATTGGAAAAAATGTATAAGATATTAAACACGTTTTTTATTTCTAATTGTTTACTGAGGCAAATTACCTTTTTGTGAGCACTGATACTCGTAGATGGTGTACAATGTGCAATCAATATATGAAATATTCTATATTTTAAAATGTACATTTATATGAGACATGCCATGTTTCACACAGATATATGTCTACAAGGTGCTCCAGTTTGAATTTTTTAAATCTAAATAGTGCATTATAGATAATTCAAGCAACCTATGTATGAAATTGGATGCTTGTAAAATATTTTTGTTGGAAATCCAGAATAATGTATTCGCAACAGGATGGACACGTCACACCAACATTGTGGTAATAAGATCAGAAATTCTTAAGAAATGGTTGCATTAAGGTTGCATTTTGTCATTTTTCTTGTCTTGGTACTTCGCTTTATTGGAAAATTCATAAAATTAGAATTCAGAAAAAACTGAATTTTAGGGTTTTATTGAGCTTAAATTTCTGCAAATTTTGATATTGGCTCGTATAATCAACTGAGTAATCTAAAACACTGCCTACAGGATACTTAATGTGTATACATTAGTGAACTTCAAATCTGTCGATTCATGAAAGGTTTAACTAACCAGTGGTTTAGTTTGTTTTTCGCCAACACCATAATCATTGAAACACATTGTCGCGGCTCGCTGAAAATCTGTACATAACATTGTGCCACAGGCCAGCCAGGAGAGGCCTTATTTACATGTGTTTGTCAGATTTGAAAGGGAGAGGCATGCTTTCGTTTCTACAAACTCGTGGCCAGCTAAACATTGGTCTCTCTATGAGCAGTGCTAGGCGAGTCATCACTCCTCTTGTAGAATGATAATTCGCAAATATTTTATAAATTTGATAAGAGATTTTATGTATGCTATTAACTGCTCTTCTTGGCTGAAAAGTAGCAGAGCTAAGATAGGGGAAGGAGAAAGCGGGTGGATTATGTTATCGCTTCCATCCATGTGTGCTTATCACCATGATTAGGATTATGATCAGTGCCAGCAATCTACCACCCATCTGTCTGTCCTAATATGCATCATAAGGTAGTTGATTTTCAAATTGTTTATATTTTGCCTATCGGTTTCAGTAGTCATTGTACTGCAGGTTACACTTTATTGTTCAGTTTTGACCAGGGGTTGAAATGTTTATGAAATTGTAGCTGTCACAGGTGACAGGTAGATACTTGTACAAGCAGTGTACATTTCTAATATAAAACAATAACCCGCAAGTCCGCCAGACTAAGAAGCGTAACCAGCTCTAAGGCATTTAGTAGATAGCTTGACCCTTCTTAACTTGTATGCTTTAAACTGACATTCTACTGCAAATGCGATTTACTGGAAATAACAGTTACTACGCACAGGTTTTCCTTACATATTGTCCTGTTTTCTCGGTCGCTCCAAAGCAATGAACCACTTAAATATCCAATAATAATATATAGGGTCTTTGGTGGCCGATAAGATACTGCTTTACTGCGTTTAAAAGCGGCACGCCAGTGACTAGATTTTTCGTTGGCTATAGACATCAATAATCGTACAAATTGGTTGAAATCGAGGCACATGATCAAAATTTTACTAGTAGTAATTTTTATTCATGCCTAATGACATCGGATGTCCCACGAGCCAATCAGAAACTATGAGTGCGCATTATCGATTACAATTAACTACAACTAGTCGCGCGAGACATTTCTCATTACTGGTGAATTACCAGACACCCGTCTAGGCTGATACGTGACAATTTTTATTGTAGTAACCAAGATCGCACCGTTATGTAAGAATGGAATGTTTACGTTACCGGACAGCTGTACCGGAGCTGATAATGCAATCTACTGGGAATTGACAGATAGAAATTGCGATAGAAAAATTTTTTTTTCCAAAAATAACAGGTTGCCCGGGAGAGCAATCGATATACGAGTGACTTGCCCACCATATTTTTCACTTTCCCCATTAAGTTCATCAACAGATCAACACTTTAGCATGACAGATCAACATTTTAGCCCAACAGATCAGCCTCCTAGCACACCTGGGGCCAGTTTCACAAAGGTGCATAAGTTCCGCCCCATCTAACTTAGACGCTATACTTAAGTCCCGCGTCTACGTCAGTTTCACGAAAGGGGTCGTAAATAAACGCCTAAATAATAAAACGCGTAGTTGTTAATTATAGTACGGGGACAATCAGTACAAATAACTTCTAGCGTGAACCATATAGAATATTTTAACGGCAGCGAGACGACAATTCAACGTTCACCGTTACATTAAACTTTGTAAGCGTTATTGTGTGGGTTTTTTTTATAAACGTTGTCGACATAATCATGTTTGAATAACTCCTATAAATAGTAATTTTCTTAACATTGATTTTTTAATGTGTTTGCAAACTAAGAAAAAAACACCAAATAAGGTCAAGGCATAGGCATTTTTAGCGCGACGTCGTACCTCTCTTATTACAGAGAGTGACTTAGAAGTAGGTCAGGCTGAAGGCGCCTATGAGTCAAAGCGCTCTAAAACGGCGGAGGGCTATTTCTCGGAAATGCAGACAAAACTGTCTATAGCGGACATACACGTCTACGACGCACACTCGCTTTTGGGACGAATTGTTGACTATCCATAAGAGTGGTCTTACTGCTAGGAAAACATGATCACATGCCATGCATGCACCTAAAACCCCACAGCCGGTGAGCTGCAATTAGCGACCACCTATCTTAATGGTCCATACAGTGACCGTTATAGACAGGTTTGCTTGTATCGCTCTACCAGTGTTCCGTTGATTGAAATAACATCACCTCAAGAAAGCAGGACTGAGATCGATAACAATTTCGCCAATGAGGGAGGGGGGGGGGGTGTTGCGCATACCACAGGGTGGCAACCCCCACTCCATCTGGGAGGTGCGCATACCACTGGGTGCCAACCCCCACTCCATCACATCCCAACCTCCACATAAAACCAGGGTTGTCAAGTAGAGCTGGGCGGTATAGGCATTGGGATGACGATAACGGTATCTGTGAAAAATACCGCGCTAACTACTAATATCGCGTTATTTGGAAAATTTTTTTATATGATAGGGTTAATATGGCCAATCTATGAATAGGCATCCTTTTTAGATGTATAAACAAACAAAGCCTACACTTTATTATATTTGTTTCAGCACCAAATAAAATATTTTTTCTCGCCTTTTTGCGTTTTACTTTGTCCTTGTGAAGAGGAAGATGCGCATAAGTGTTCTTAACTCCGTCACTGTGCGCAAGAATCTCCAAGGGAAATCCCAAGGGTCCAACCTGATTGGTTAAAAGCATCAAGTATCTTTCATTGGTTTTAACCAGGTCATAATCGGGTGCAGTGTTTAGTGGAGCATTCCCCATCAGCTGTTTTTATTATTACTATTGAAAGCTTATAATGAATGCTCCGCGAGAAAGACCACGCGATTAGGCACATGATCAATTAATGGACAAAACAGGTCTGAAGACGCGATCAGCTCCGCGCGTGTCTGTGTGTATAAAGATAAAATGACCTGAATTTTTTTTAGCAATAAAATAGAGAATGTAGAATTATAGATAAGAATCGTTGATCACTGATTAAATTATTATACTTGACGTGCAAAATTCTGGTACTGAATGGTTAATTATTGAAAATGGTAAAGTTTTATAAGGAATTGACTAATCAACCCCACCTGCCCGCCCAGCAGCCGCCGCCGCCCCCCCCCCCCCTCTGGAACATTTTCGACCTATTGACTGCGGCATGAAAGTCAACCACACACTTCATCCCTGGACTTACCGGAGTGTGTGAAAATAAATAATCATCAGCTATTTATACAGATTAGACTCAAAGCTGTTGCTGTCCATGTCAGTAACAACTTTTGTGTCATAAAGTTTTCAAACTAATCAGCTCTTTATTTATTATTTCCTTTAAATTATGTTTCCATAAAGCCTGTGCATTCGTCTTGAAAGTGGTTAAATCATAGCCCTTATAGATCGATGGCGCTAATGACCCAGAACGCGTGAATACAACACATTCCACGCTATAAGATCTGCTGTCTTCTACAAAAGATGATCTAAGAGGTTATTAGTTATTAATAACTTGTCCGATTTTAGCTAAATATTTTGGAGACAATTTGATTGGAAATTATTGTCATGGCGCAATATGTTTTAATCAAATCATTTTCAATATACCCAGCCAGGCTTGTTTCATTCATATTGCGGCTGCCTTTAGCGCATTCAGCATATCAATGGTATTACTTGTAAAGACTGATCAATACTCACCCAAGCGTACATTTATACACACGTGTGGGGTGAATTATTCTTGAACAAACGAAGAATAAAGGGATTACAGTTATGGCTTCACCGGTTTAGTTAGATCGCTTGAATTTATCATCATAGTTAGCGAGGAATTTATCCCGCTAGGATATTTGGATGGTCGTTGTTTTATTTATTCCCTTGTAATGACGTCAATCGCGTCATCAGCTATGGAAAGCGAAGGTGGTATTCCTATAATATAATCAAAACGAGGCTGAGTTAAGTTTATTTGTGTTTTACAAATGGCTGCTCTTTTGCGTATTCAACGTTGTCAGCAACTACGATTTTCAGATTTAACTTGTCTTCATTGGAACAACATTTAATTGAGCATGGAAGGATAACTATACTAAGAACAGTAGGGCTATGTATATAACACATGGACATATATTTACTGCAATAATAGTGCCGAAAATGATTGCTTTTGACTACCATGAATACAGAAATGAAGAGACCAGACTCGTCAATTCCCTTGTAATGACGTCAATCGCGTCATCAGCTATGGAAAGCGAAGGTGGTATTCCAATACTATAATCAAAACGAGGCTGAGTTAAGTTTATTTGTGTTTTACAAATGTCTGCTCTTTTGCGTATTCAACGTTGTCAGCAACTACGATTTTCAGATTTAACTTGTCTTCATTGGAACAACATTTAATTGAGCATGGAAGGATAACTATACTAAGAACAGTAGGGCTATGTGTATAACACATGGACATATATTTACTGCAATAATAGTGCCGAAAATGATTGCTTTTGACTACCATGAATACAGAAATGAAGAGACCAGACTCGTCAAATTCGCATGAAATGCTTTAGTATCAAATTATTACAATATATAAATTGTCAATACCGTCACTGATCGCGATTAACTGCCCAGCTCTATTGTCAAGACTTTAACTGTATAGATAATGTCAAGTGATTTCCTGAAGTAAACAATACCATCTGATTGCAGACCCTCACTCTCCTGTTCTTAGTTACTGTTATGACATTGTAACTACTTCCAGAGTTTTTAGATTGCATCCCTAGTTGTGGAATCCTAGTACAGGATCACACACATTCTTGTGTTAAAATTTGAGCTAAAATAAACCAGAAAATTATTGTTAACACTGTCGTATGCGTTAATTCTAATTCCAATAAAGAAGGATTATTGGGTTTCAGCAGCATTTCAGAATTGTCATCATTTTATTCATGCGTTTGTGTGTGCGTGTGTCTGTGTAGGTATTGTGCGTGCGTGCTTGTGGGTGGGGGAGGGGTACGCACACGCGTGCGTGCATTTGTCGGTCTGTTTACGTGCTCCCCATAAAAACTAATCAGATTTGAGTCAAACTAACAAATCAAAGAATTGTGAAAGCGGATATCCAACATTAGCCATGATTCAGAAAAAAGCCAGATCAAATTTTTGAAAACTATTTAGCTCAAAATTTTTACGTAGGAAAGGATGTCACCATACACTAGGGTTTCACAATTTTGGACGTAATATGACAAAGTCTGGCGAATAGGAAAGATGTACAATGTGATAAAAATGGCAGGGCGAGTGTCTGCAATCTCTATCTTGTTATTGTATAAAACCAAAACAAGATAAAATGTACCATTTACCTTAGCAAATACCTCACAAAATGAGACACATTGCTTGTTCATGTCTTTATGCCAAAGCATGTGGGTTGTTTAGAATATTAACAAGAGGCCCAAGGAGCCTGTATCGTTTACCTGAAATATTTGCCCACTGACACAACCGAACAAAACGAGATGACCATTGGAAAATTTTACCAATCAAATTTCTGTGAAGAAAGCTTAGCTAAGTTTTATTAAAATTGGCCCAGTGGTTAATAAGTATGATAAAATTTGCAGAAAATACAAGATGTCCGCCAAAAAACGTATATTTTGATTGATTCATGGCGGACATGGTTTTTTACATATACACATATACAATTTTCAGCCCAATCCATTCAGCAGTTCTGGAGTTGTTTTCGCGAAAACTAGATGATCCAAGATAGCCGCAGAACCATTTGGTCAATCAAGTTCTCTTAAACAAACTTGGCTTAGCTCTTACCCTAGATAATGTTTCATGAGTTTTGAATCGATTCCGAAGTGGTTTCAGAGATTTTTAAAGACTACAAATCAGGCAAAATCCAAGATGGCCACCCGCCAAATTGGCCGATCGACTGTTTGCACAAACTTGAATCTCTATGCCCTAAGGATTCTTCCCGCCCATGCCTGTGCTGTTATGGTAACCTGTTGAAAACGCTCTCCATGAGGTTGCCTTAATTTATTTTAGGGGACCTGAACAAGGTTACCTTTAGTATGGACATCAATGAGCTTTCTAAGGTTTAGGTTACCATATGGCTCCTTAAAGCATATAAGGCAACCTATTATGGGTTACCATTGGAAATATTACAGCACAGGCCTGCTGCCGATATTATATAATTGAAATCGACTAAGTGGCTCTTGAGAAGTCATTTAAAGAAAAAGTTGATGGGCGGACGGACAGTGGACGGTCGCCATAGCATAAACTAAGTTGGCGAATTATTTAAAACATGTTTTGTTTATGTTTCAGATGATACTTATGTTCCAGAGTCATGGGAAAGACACTCATGCTATAAATTCATGATGCTAATTTACCAGCATCTACTTACTGTATCTGATGACATATTTCACTCTGGCATGTTTCTCAAATGCAGTAGCAGTATTCTGCATGTCATTGGTTGAATCTTTCAATCTAGCCTGGATATGGCATTTCAAGCGCATCATGATTTTGCATGGCTAAACCAATTGCAATACAAGTCATTCCAATGCCAGAATTTTAGAATTAGTCTTCTTGGTCTACCAATGGACATTTCTCCTTTCTCAGTACCACTGTTTGGGCCGGATTGAGTGATGAACCATTAAGTTGGATAAATTTGTGTCGCTTTATAGCATTTGTCATGTAGTTGTAATTTAAGAGGGATCAAAATAAAAAAATTTTAAAGTATCATTACCATGCAAAAAATGGCTATGATATTTTCATAAATTACCTACAAATAAACACCCTGGAGATTGTATCGATCACCTGGAACCTCAGTATTTGAATCAGAACACTTGAAAATAAATTTCAAAACACATTTTGGCTGAAAACATACACATTTTGGTCAGAAATGCTAACATTTTTTTCTTGAAATGAGGTAATTAGAGATTAAAACCAAAACATTTGGACAGAGATGTATATATTTTAGCAGCAAATATGGAAATCGCAGGTCAAAATGACCAGAAGTATGAAACTTATGATCAGAATTACAAATTCTGTGCTAGAAATGTGCATAGGATAGTATAATTATGTAAGGGGCAGAGGTATTATCTTTTGAAAATTACAACAGTCTCCAATTATCAGTTCATACAGCATGTGAATTCTGTATTTGATGAATGATATAGTTAGAAAATCACAATTTTTCATTCATCAAGTACAGAATTCATATTCTGTATAAACTGGTAGATTGAAGACTGGTGTATTTTCAGTACTCATTGTGTCTACTGACAAAAATTACTGAGTAAGGCCAGGTACATTAGTGACTGTACACAATGTGTATTTAGACACTAACCCAAGATTAGTTGTTTAACATCTAGGCCATACAACTCTTTAAACAATATATGCCAATCTTATTAACTACTGGTTCTGCAACAATTAACCATTTTTAAATCATTGTCATAACTTGGCACAAGGGTTAAATAAAAACTTCAATCACTAAAACTGAATTTTTTCTTTTTAACTCATTCAATAAATACAGTATTTGCCTTAAATATGATTATTGATGTAATGAACTGTAATTATCAGTGTGTTATATATGAGACTTTGAAAAGTCTTTAGAAACACTGTGGTCATATCCATCACAGGTGTCCGCTTGTCATTCTGAGATTGACTGAGAATGTCTTTTGGGAATTTGGTACCGGTATTACAGATGTTATTCCATATACTGCATCCAATCATTTAAGAGTGATGAAGAAGAAATCATAGAATGCATCTCATTGCAAGCCTTCTTATCTGTTACACTAGACATTGATTTTGGTGCACACTCATCACCCTGGCACAGGCTGCAAAACAAAGGAAAGTACTTTTGAATCATATTATATATTATTCACCAGTTGGGCCCCCTGGAATTGCAGTCAAAGAGAATGCTATTCTTGGAATCTTACCACTGGAATGATTGGCTCTTCTTACGGTCTGCAACTGGAAATTTTCTATGGGGCAATCTATATCCATTAGCAGATCAAGAGAATGCTATTTTTGGAATCTTATCACTGCAATGATTGGCTCAATCACCAAGCAGTCATTCCAGTGTTAAGTTGTCAAAAATAGTCTTCTCATGGTCTGCAAATGGGCATTTTCTATGAGACCAAGAGAATGCTATTCTTGAAATCTTATCACGGGGATGACTGGCTAAATCATCAAGCCAGTCTGTCATTTCAGTGATAAGTTGTCAAAAGGTCTTCTCATGGGTCTGCAAATGGATATTTTCTATGGGACAATCTTTTTTCTTGACATTTTCTCATTACAGGGTTCATACATCTGGAGAATGAAATGACATTCTTTTTCTATACCTTTTCCATACCTAATTAATCAATTTCTAGTCCCATTTTATGTCTATATGAAAGCTGCCAAATTTTTCAGAAAAATTATGAAATTTGTAGCTAAGATCATCACTATTTTGATTATTATCTATATTATTTTGCAAATGAGAATCACATCTGACAATATTTTAATTTCCCATACATTTTCCAAAGCTGTAGGAGAAAATATTAAATTTTCCATAATTTTCAAGGCCTGAATATATTGGTTTCTTATAATTCCACACTTTTCCCAGACTTTCTGTGTACTTGTGTATGACCCATACCATTAAAGGGTTAAACATTTCCTTTGAGGAATATTTTAATTTCAAGGCAGCCATACTGGAAAAGCTTTACTAGTGTGTACACAGGTCTGGCAGTTTGTCTGTCAATAAGTTTGACATTTGCATGATGGAGCTTAACAACTCTCATCATTTGTTCCTTTTGACAATATCTATGGTGGCTATGACAACTGCCCTACATTCAAAATTCAATATGGTTACCTGATTTAAACAATTCAGATTCTGAGTGTATATTGTGCCACCACCTTATTCGACCACAGGCTCATAGGGTTAGTTTTAACAAAGGAAATGGAAGTCACTAGAAATGATTCTTGTTTTAACGCTTTAGCCAGCCAAAAACAGCTTCTGCAGTGGTCATGAGAAATGTGCATTTGCAGACTAAGAGGATTATTTTTGAAAATTACCACTGGGATGGCTGGCTCAATGACCGAACCAGTCAATCTAGTGTTAAAATTTACAAAAATTGTCTATAATTACTGCAGTGCTGTACCAGTATTCGAAAATTCATTTACCAGAAAAAGAGAATTAACGTGTGTTATTTATGACAAAGGATAAAGCCTAAAATGGCTATAAATAACTGGCTGATTATTTTGAAAATAATTTGACAGTAAAGAACTTAAGGAAGCAACAACACACTCAATCTATTTTCAAAATAATCTGCCAACTATTATCTGTCACCTAGGGCATACACTTGGGCCTTGGCTCGATTCACTATTCATATTCTGACCGTTATACTGTGCTCCTATAGTGTGGTTGTAATAGACAGGCTTTATCGATTAAATTAAATCCCGGATTTGAAGCGTCATTTTTAGAGGACGATGGCTCGATTATTTCAAACAACAAAATATTGCCTGTACTTTTAGATCGAAGATGTAGTTTTGACATGTTAGAAGAGAGGCGGGGCAGAAGATATGAGCTCTATCAGAACAGCGATAGGGATATTCGAAAACTCGTCTCATTTTGACAGCTTAAATTACGGTATATAGTAAAGCCAAACCTTTCAGTGATGATCTGTTTGTGTCAATAGCAATGCATTCGGGAAAATGTGCGAAGTTCACAAAAGAAACAGATATGAATAAACAGATCTAATTTTAACATCTGTTCCCGATCTAAATGTTGACCTAATTAGCCTCTCGCGAATAGTCGCCGTGTACGCTGGAAAAGGAGATTCTGAACGTGATGTTCTGAGTTAGACGTTTTCGTCTAACTTACGCGTGGGTACCATATTTATGCTCCCACGTAAGTTATGCGCTTTTTTCGTGAAACCCGATTTATGCCCCCTACCGTATTTACGCAATATTTACGTCCAATATCGTACTTACGCACCTTTGTGAAACTGGCCCCAGAACAGTGCCATAGCATGACAGACCAGCCCACCTACCCACAGCATGACAGAACAGCGCCTTATAACAATAGCACAGTACCCTATAGCAACATCACAATGCCCTACAGCAAAAGTATGGTATGATACATCAATAAAACTGTGCCTTAGAACAGCAGCTTAAAGCAAGAGAAGAGTTACAGACAACAACCACACAGTACATTGAGACAAGAAAACGGTATCCTACAACTACTAGAGCTCTACAATTGCCCCATACCATACAGGAACGCAACAGCGCCTCAGAACAACATGACAGTGCCGTAGCATAACAGCAAAGTAATCAACAGCAACAAAACTGTGACCTACAAAAAACGTGCAGTATTCTACAGCAACAAAACAGTCGTGGCACACTAAACCACCAAAACAACGTCCTAAAACAGGAGACTGGCAACCGAGCACAGCCGAACATCACCCAGCACACTAAACCAGCTCCTTATCACACGAAAGCAACGTCCTAAGACAGGAGACCAGCAACCGAGCACAACAGAACATAATCATAGCACATTATACCAGCTCCTTAGTGCACCAGAAGAGTGCCTTAGTACAACAGAACAGCGCCCTAATACACCAGAACCATTCCCTAGTACAACGCACAGAACAGCGCCCTAATACACCAGAACAGCGCCATAATACACCAGAACCGTTTCCTAGTACAACGCACAGAACAGCGCCCTAATACACCAGAACTGTTCCCTAGTACAACGCGCAGAACAGCGCCCTAATACACCAGACCCGTTCCCTAGTACAACGCACAGAACAGCGCCCTAATACACCAGAACCGTTTCCTAGTACAACAGAACAGTGCCCTAGTACACCAGAACAGCGCCCTAGTACAACAGAACAGCGCCCTAGTACAACAGAACAGGCATGGCAGTACCTTGGCACAACAGCAGAGTATCCTACAGCAACCACAACAAAAGTGAGAAAAAGCATATTATTTGATGCACTAATATCTTTCTCAGATTCAGACAGTGTACTCGATGACTCGTCTGATGATCCAGATTGTAAAATGGTCAATGGGAGCTTTATCAGATTACCATGATAAAAACAACTGAATAAAAGGACAAAACTTTCCTTTGGAAATAAAACAAAATTATTTCAAGAACAAGTCACAAAGATTTAGCCTATCACATGAATGACGGCAAAGTATACGCAAGTGATTCGTGTGATGATGATTCTGATTCGGCTACTATTGTATTTCCGTTATTGTCAAATCCAGTCCCTCGGGTAATAGAAACATTTGAAACCGATAATGAGTGATGAATTTGGAGACCTAAATGAAGATGAGATATCAAGAGATATATCTAACAGAAATATTTATGTAAAATTAACGACATTTTCTGAGACAACCTGGCATGGGAAGCGCAAAAAAAATTTTGATGCTATACGTATTGGCGGGTGTATATGATATGCGGCTGAGGATTGACTATTTCAATACAGGATTGTTTTAACGACAATCGTAGCTATTTAAGCAGTCAATGCTCAACAGCGTACGGCAAGAAAGGATAATTTTGAGAACTTTAGGACTGGAAATATCTTGAATAGAGGCAGTGGTTAAATGACCGGTTTGCTAGTACGATCAAACTTTGTCAGGTGCTGCTGACTCATGTGCTGCGTGGGCTACAGATTTTCCCGTGACCAGATCCGTAGTACGTGCTAGGTCAGAGATCACCGAATGAGGTTCTGTGTCCTGTGACCGTCATGTTGCTAAAGCCTAAATAGACAAAACATGTATGAGCGAATCCTAGGGATTCAGGTAGAAGTCCGTGGCCGAGCTTCAAGCTGAACAATAACATGAAACTATGCTTGGAATCACAACATTGTGACGTCAGTGTGGTGCGAGTGAGATACCCTTCAGAACCGTTCCAACGCACGCATCTTCAAGAGTTTGTGAGGATTCTATTGGGCAAGCAATGAGGCTTGACCAATCGGAATCCGAACTGACTCTTGCTCCTGTTGTGTGACGATGGTCATGAACCCCCCCCCCCCCCCCCCCCCTTGTCCTATATAAAACGCTGTCGACAGTGCTTCGAGATCACTCCATCATCCGATGATCCTGAAGTCAGTGTACATCTTTGTAAACGTCTGCTCAGTATTTAAATTAGTTGGCCTCTGCAATTCTTGTGTTTATCGATTGATAATTGGGAACCAAGTTTGTATAGATAAAGTTTAGATTGATTTACAGTCTGCAATACGACTTATTTGCTTTATTCAGTTATATCAGTTAATAAAATATATTCGTTCAATCTATGATTAGAGAAAGACACTTCGTCTTTTCCGAACCCAGAGAATCTTGTGCAGTCAGATACAAGCCGACACGTCTACATAATCAAACCCGTATCAGTTATATCTTAGCATCACTTTTAGTTCTGAATCCGACTTTACGACTTCTTGTGCATAATTTCTGAAGGACATCGGCTAAAACCATGAGCACCAAGTAATGAACGATAAAACATTCACCCAGTCCACAATCACCATCATACAACAGCAAGCAAGCCATTCAACGAATTTCCGACACCATCGTCAAATTCTGCGACCTAGTCTGTTGCACAGATCAAGTTACGTTATCAACACACACCGAATACAAAGCTGACAATAACGTCAAAGTTACAGTAGAAATCCCTAGTGTCTCTGCCACCAGGAATCTATCTGGTATCCGAGACCTCGGAACCATCGCCCATATTAATCTACAGATTTACTACCTTTAATCGTCACAGAGGGGATAGAAGCATACATCGGCACAATTCAGGACCCATATGCGCCAAGACAGGCAAAGGACACCAGATACACCGCGTGATCCGGCATTTTCGCACACTACCCAGTCGACCCTGCCCACAGTTAATTCCAAGTCAAGCTAAGGAACCAGCAGCAATGGCCCAAGGAGCAGGACCTACATTGACCGCTAAAAATTTGTGTAAGGTATTCAGCACAGAACAGCATGAGGGAGTTCTCTAACGTATCCAACACAAGGGAAGACGATCGAATCAGACATGGATTGTGGGATGAGCTTCACCGATACATTGTGAAATTCTTTCTATCTGCGAATGAAGAAGAGTGCATTAAGTACGAACTGCAGACCGTCAAGCAAACGCAAGGCGAAAAAATCAACACCTTTAACATAAGATTTTGAACCTTAGCCAAGAACGCCTACCGCAACGTCAATGAAGATCGCAAAACGATCGTAGTACGTGCATACATACGAGCGCTATCCAATGTGGCGAGTTGTTACCAAAGGAAATAAGACACTAGAGGAAGCCATAACATTCACTAAACAGCAAGGGGATTTAGATGATCTACTCGATGCCATGCATCTTACCCCGACACGACATGAAGATATGGAAGTGGACATAATAGACCGACAAATACAAGCAACAATGACCGATCAACGACTAGCAAGAGATGAAACGGGATAAAATGATGAAAGATGTGTATTCGATGATTAAAGGGGGATGCAACAGCAATTAATGAAGTCAATAGCTTCGTTGATTACCCAGACAAATACACCATTCCCGACGCAAACGCACAGTAATCAGAAGGTGCCGATTAGATGGGTCGAGTAAAACGAATTGTCCGAATAAACCGAACCGACCGCCGCAACAACGACAAGAAAATCAGCAGCAACAGAACAAAACATGTTATAATTTCCCAAAATTGTCATAGTTCAAAATCAAATAATGTGCAGAACAGTCAATCCAATGTAACATCCTTTAATTGTGGTAAAAAGGGACACTACGCGTCTCAGTGCTGAAGCCAACCGACTCAGAACGACATTCAATGACCAATGCAGTGCGACCAATCTGGAAATTCCGATAATCAGTGCCTGTATTATGTACCCGTAAGGAAGCACCCCCCCCCCCCAGCATGGGGATCAGCAAGCGTTTGAAGAGACAATCGAAACCGCTTACATCATGAGTGGCTGTGACGCACCGACAGAACATCCCAGGGGAGGAGGGACTAATGACGTTAGACGACGAAGCTATGCCGACGTAGTATCCGGAGACACCCGACGACAAGAAAACACAGACGGAGGGAACATGCGACCGAGAGGTTCCTGGTCCGAACGTGCCTAGACAACGATATTGGTCGCGACGTTGATACCGCTAAGTGTAGTATCGATATTCTAGTGAATACTGGTGCTAGTACGTCACTGATTAGAAGTGACATTTGGAAGAGTATGCGTGGATCGAGACCATTAAAGGAAGTCCAGATACTCTTAGCTGTAAATGGCTCACCCATTGAGGTATTAGGTGGAACAGAGATCAAATTTCAAGTTGCTCTGCCCATACCCATCATAATCGTGAAATGTATGAATCATGAGGGATTAATTGGGGCGGATGCATTGCACGAGGGTGGAGCCGTAATAAATTACAAAAATGATCTTCCCGTTACATATTCCCTATAGGCACCAGAAGCGATACTGCGCTGAAGCCAGTATCACGGCGACGACCAAAATTATAGACAAAGTTCTTAGTGACTATGCTTATAATTTTGATACCGCTCGTCCGACCTGGGTGGGAATCCGTTGGCGAAATGTATGATCCCTACCGATCACCCTCCCATTAGACAATGCCCATATAGAATGTTATTGTTAAAAGCACGTTGTACGTGATCAGATTAAGGAAATGCTAGACGCGGGTGTGATTCGACCGTCTTCATCTCGTCACATTGGACGTCACTGATCACCCTGGTGCCCAAGACGAATGGGACAACCCGTTTCTGCATCGACTACAGAAAATTGAATGAGGTAGTACACCACACCGAGACAATTATCCATTGCCAACTATTTTGGATATTTTTGATAGTATGGAAGGTGCTACCCTGTTTTCTACAATGGATTTGAAGTCTGGGTATTGGCAGATCGAGAAGACAGCATTCGTCTGTTCTGAAGGTTTTTTTTAGTTGACCAGTGTACCTTTTGGTTATCGGAACAATGGAGCAGTTTTTCAGAGGGCAATGAATTCTGTTTTTCGTGGGTACGTAAATAAGTTCATGCACTTTGTTATTACACCACAAAAACATCCATTACCGTTCACTCACTACTTGCTAAATCAATTATCTACATTTAGCTACCAGAATAAGATTGTTATGCTTGCATACACTCCTCCCCATGCCTATAAATATGGACCCTCAACCAGGCTACTGGTTAGGTCCATCCCCAGTATATTAACTGATATAGACTGGCACCAGTCTTTACTCACTCCAGTGACGCCTGTCACTAAGCGCGCTTGCGCATGCGCACTGGAGCCCAAATAGGAAACAGATTCACTTTTCAATTATTCTGCAAGCAAAACAACTGCACAAATATTATCAGAAAGTTTTTATAGCTTTGCGCTGTGTCAGCTTACTATTGAAGGACTTCCTCACGCTAAGATATGCCTACTATGAAGTCTATCCTCCCAAAAGTATTTCGTGGTTATATATAACTATGTATATAAATGTTACCGGTTTTCGTGGTAACAACTTTAATATGCCTAAGTCATTATCATATAAAAACACTCTATTACTCCAGTGAGCCCTTAATCACTTTCAGTTAAAAGAAAAATAGTGCTTTACAAGGAATTACGTTTATTTCCATATGATAGAAAACAATCTTGAATTTGAACTTTTCCGGCCTTTCTTTGAAAGGCGTTTTGCATGTTTCTAGACTCCCTTTTATCAAAATTCTAAGTTGTATGCTTCTTTCGTAATCTTTTTTAACGAACGATAAATCAAGTGCACGTCCTCAATCTAGTCTGTATGGAGGACATGTCTGTTTTAAGTGCACTACGTGTACACCCACATTGATGTGCGGGTTTTGCATAGGGTGGTCTGCGTTCGTATCTAAGTTTTTTTAAGGATTATTCGTCCTTACAGCACTGCCCTCTGGTCGTCCTTCCCCTACCTCCGTTGCTAGTAAGACAAAAGCTGTGTCTTTTGCAATATTCTAATATGTCTATTCCAGCAGCAACAGAGGGGGAGGGGGGGGGGGTCTTCGGAAGCTGTGTTAGCTTTATTTGAGAGATTTGAATGCTTCACTGCAGTTTTGACTAAATCTTTAGACGAAAGAATATCTTCTGCCATCATGGAGGCCAAGAAACAAGAAGTTTCTTCCGATTCCGACGACAGTCCGAGGGCTAGCGGGCATTCCCGCAAATTGGGGAAACCGATTCCTAAACAAAAGTCTAGAGCGACAAAGCTCGGTGGAAGCAATATTAATTCCGAGACATTGCCAGTCTTGAAGTCTCTCATGGAATTGTAGATATTCAGCATTTTTTCTTTTATCAGTGAAACAATTCCGACTGGTTGCCGGATGGGTTTTTTGTTGCAGCCGATAAGTCAGTTGGTATTCTACTCATTATCGCTAGATACATAATTTTTAATTTCATCCAACTTTAGATGGCCAGTTGTCTTCGGGCCGTTCAGCCTTTTTTTCGCGCTCTTTTTTCCTCTTATGTCGGCAGGTTGACATATTTATTTTAACCAAAGGGAGTTTATTTGTTGAAGAAAATAACCTGTTTCTAGCGTAATTCTTAGTCTAATTCTGACAGGCGCTGAAAGGAAAAGATTCAGTAGTGGATTCATAGGGAAGAGAATAGCTCTAAGATTAATGATTACAAGAGCAAGATGCTGAGAATAGAGAAATAAGACAAAACAGGTGGAAGAAGGAATAAAAGCCGAGTTTGCGTTGTCTCAGTCATGGTTTTGGTGAGTCATTTCGCTTTGATTTTATATCACCTGTCTTTCAGCGTTTTGTTTCGTGATTCAACCTAGTGTTTTCATCATAATCAAATATCAGTGTTTTGTGCTTTTAACATTTGAGCTGTTCCCGTAGATTCATTATCAATCTATCAATCATTTCTTTTATTGGCATATCAAACTCAATGACAAAGACGATAATATTGGTTCTAAGTCTTTAAATATAAATAAGTATAGGTCCTCTTCCTTCATCCTCTGCCTCTTCTCCTTCTAAAGTTTTCTTCTAGTCATGTTCTCCTTCCTCTCTCTCTCTTTCAGTTTTCTTCTTTTTCCCTCCTCTGAGGTTTTCCTGTATTTCATCTTCTATCAATCCTCTCCAGGGATCTTCTGGTCCTGTTCTTTCCTCTTCATCTTCCATTCTTCTTAATTCCTCTCTTCCTCCTTCTTCTTCCTCCTTTGATCATTTTGATCCGATTGTTTCTGTCGTTCTCTCTTTTGAGCGTGAGTTTCAAATTGTTGATTACGGTCTGGTTTTCTCATTGTTTTCTTTGCTTAGGGATTCGTCTCTTGTTCGTTCTTTCATGTCAACTTTTTTCTCTATTCTTTGAAGGTTTTCCGCTAGTGGCCTGAATCACCATGTCATCTGGTCAGGTTGTTGTATCTGATCACAATCTCATTCCTTTTCCGATTCTTTACAGTCTTCTCTTCAAGCTTCCAGGAGGCCTTGCTCTCCTCTTTCCATTTGAACTATTGATTCTATGGCCTCTGGTGCTTCTAATTCTTCAATTCCCAAGTCGGTCAGGGCTGAGGAGATTTTGTCCAGTCAGGGTCTCTTCGGATGTCTGGTCCAGTCAGGGTCTCTTCGGATGTCTGGTCCCTGGCTCACAGGTGGTTGGCTTACTCTCCCCCTTAAGGACAAGTTTTCTATAGTCCTTCCTTCTTTTGTGTCAGCTCTTTCTGTGACGGCCTGATCCCAGAAGAAGTTTGTCAGTTTCTGGACGAAACACGTCGGGTGTGGGAAGCAACAGAGGGCAACCTCGATGGTATCCCGGTATACATAGTCACCCGAGCGTCCAGAGGACAGTTATCGAAAGCAATGGACGGATTCGTAGTGGGAAAAAGTCCGGGACAAAGTCACCTATGAAGAGCTACACGACTTCATAACAATCAATTTCGTGTCGGCGAACGAACCGGAACGTGTTAAGTATGATCTGGAGGCTGTACAGCAGCGCCGCAGTGAGACCATGGTCTCGTTCAATCGACGCTACCGGGAGATGGCCGCCAGAGCTTACCCAGAAGAGAACGTCGACAACGAGAGAATCGTCTTGTCCGCATACATCAAGGTGCTAAGTGATCGAGGAATGGGGCGACGCATCGTATGAAAGAAAATCACAAATGTACAGCGCGCAATGGAAATGACAGAGGAGGAAGAGGGCTGCAACGACTTGTTGCAGGCCATGAATATTTCTCCTCGGGGAGGTGAAGAAAACATGGAAGTTAACATGATCGATGCAGAGGAGGGCAAGGACGTCTGGTCAGTGATCAGCTCGATGAAACGCCAGATCAGTCAACAGACTAAACTAATAGAACGGCTTTGTGCAGTCATCGAGAATTTGCAGAGTGGACCGGTGTTCTCACCACCACAGAACCGCGCCGCACCCCAACGCGCAAAGCCAAAACACAACCTCGTAAAGCAACAACCTCGTAAAGCAGCAGCAGCGCCCACGGGGACGAAGAAACAGATCACCTGTTTCAATTGTGGAAGAACTGGACATTACAAAAACGAATGTCAACAGCCAGTACAGCCACCCGGAAGACAGGCAGCACCGAAGAATCAACCGCAACGTCCACCTATGACGTGCTTTACCTGTGGGAGACAAGGACATCTGGCTAGACTGTTTTTCTAGCCGCTCAGACCGACTACCAGTAAAGTGCTATAAGTGTGACAAAGAAGGACATTACCAAGCGAACTGTCCATCATCATCGCCAATGCCGCAGCGACGCGCCATGAAGCGTCCACGACAAATGTAGCGACGCGCCATGAAGCGTCCACGACAAATGTAGCGACGCGCCATGAAGCGTCCACGACAAATGGAGCGACGCGAAGAAACGATGCAGGTAGATGAGATAAACAATAGTGGTGATACTAATTATTACGGACTCGAGACCACTCCGCGGTCATGGTCGCGAAACACTCGCAAAGATTTTGCGAACCGAGCACGAATGGAAGACAAATACGAAGACCGTGAGGGATTTGTCCTTACGGATTCGAAGACAGACATGTATGGCCGTTATTCATACGGTGACGGAGGAGCCCTGTCTGTAGATGGTCGGCATCATTCGTACGCCAAAGCAGTTAGCAATGGACGACGGAGTTCGTTAAACGGAGACGGATGGGATCGATGGTGACTGAGATTCCTCATCCGGCTCGAATTCGAACCACACAGTCAAGGAAACCAAGGTGAGTACGTTGATGCATTAATAGATACTGGTGCTAGTACATCCTTGGTTAGAAAGGATATATGGCGTAGCATTTTGAATGCTAGGCCATTAAAGAAGGCTAAGACATTATTACCAGTAAATGGTTCACCAATAGATATTTTTGGGGAGACCCAAATTAAATTCAAAGATGCCCGGCCTATTCCAAGTATGGTTGTGAATAGTATGAGGCATGAATGTCTAATTGGAGCGGATGCCTTGTACTGGGGAAATGCAAGGATTGACTACAAGACCAAAGTAGTATGGTTTGGTCGAGTATACCCATTTAGGATTCCATATAGGAAGCAGACCGATTATGTGTATGCCAGTTGCAAAGAAACGACCGGATATGCAGTTATTGACAAAGTACTGAGCGACTTTGCCAATAATTTCGATACGGCTCATCCAAATACATTAGGACTTGTACCCAAGGTAAAATGTACGATACCGACGGGAGATTATCCTCCTATTAGGCAGAAAGCCTATCGTTTACCGCTAGCTAAACAGTACTTGGTTAAAAACCAAGTTAAAGAAATGTTAGCAGCGGGCGTCATAAGACCATCGTCATCACCCTGGGCGTCACCCATAACTCTGGTACCGAAAAAGGACGGTGACACCAGGTTTTGCGTTGACTATAGGAAATTAAATTCTGTATGCCGTAAGGATAGTTATCCGTTGCCGAACATATCCGATATATTTGATTCCATGAGAGGCGCAACGATATTTTCTACGATGGACTTGTAGTCTGGATATTGGCTTATACCAATGGCCAGCCAAGACATCGAGAAAACAGCGTTCGTTTGCAGTGAAGGTCTTTTCGAATGGATTTGATGCCTTTTGGTTTTTGCAACTCAGGTGCCGTATTTCCAAGGGCAATGAACGATATTTTCCGCGAAATATGTAGGAAAATATGTGCATGTTTTCGTCGACGATATAGTCGTATATTCATGAAATCCGACGGAGCACGCACATCACTTGCGCCTGGTCATGCGCAAGATTCAAGAATATAATTTGCAAGTAAAGAAAAAGAAATGTGACTTTGCCAGTAAGTCTGTTGACTTGTTAGGGTATCACATTTCCGCGCTAGGTGTCAAAAGGACAAAGTCATACGAGAAATGGGGTGAAGTGCGTAGTTTTCTCGGAGCTGCAGGTTATTACCGATCTTGTGTAAACGGCCATGCCGAAATTGCTACGCCTCTGATTGAGTTAACGAAGAAGTATAAAAGGTTTGAATGGGGTAAGTATGAAAAGCAAGCGTTTGAGAAATTGAAGAACTTGCTGTGTAGTGAGACCGTACTCACTTATCCGAATTTAAATGCCCCGTATAAGTTATATACTGATGCGTCTAGCTATGCAATAGGTGCGATACTAGTGCAAGTTGATGGTAAGGGTATGTATGTATGTATGTATGTATGTAAATTTCCATAGCGACGATTCCGGACTAAACCGCTCAAAGGCGTTCAATTTTGTTACAATTTTGAATGTCAGATGGTAGATTGTTCCAAAATTTTGGTCCTGCTCTTGAGAAGGCGTGTTCACCGATGGTTAAATTCACATAGTAATTGTGAATTTGATCGAAGGGACCTTGCTGATGTTCTTCGTACGATCAGTGAATTTAGGTAAGGTGGTGCAAGATCATGAAGGCATTTGAACACTAAGAGTCCGACCTTATAGCTGATCCGTTCTCTAACTGGCAGCCAGTGTAGTTCGTGGAGAACAGGCGTGATGTGTTCATGCATTCTCGTGCGGGTGATCAACCGAGCTGCTGTGTTCTGGGCTCTCTGCAGACGCTCCAACTGGGCTGATGTTATGCCAGTCAGTAATGCATTGCCATAGTCCAACCGGGATGTTATGGTGGCATGAACAAGTGTTTTAACTGCGTTGGTGTCAAGCAGATTTCGAGTTTTGCTGATGTTTCTCATATTGACGAAGATGGAACGAGAGACAGATGTCACATGTGCTTCCATTGAAAGAATGTTATCAAAAAAGGTATAGAGCGTGTAATACAGTATGTTAGCTCTACTCTTAAAGACAGTCAGTTGAATTGGCCTGTAATAGAAAAGGAAGCGTATGCTGTGATCTATGCATTGAAGAAGCTTCAACCTTATCTATTTGGCGCGCAGTTTACCGTGTACACTGACCACAAACCCCTAAAGAGTTTGTTTGTGGGAGAAGTTAAAAACACGAAAGTCGTTATAAGGCGGCGTTAGAATGAGATAATTTTAATCTCTGCTTCATTACTGATACTAGTAACATCGCATTTGGCTAAACGAATCATGTATACACTACAGTTTTGTGTTACGTTAACGGTAGTCAGTTTAGTGTACGGATTATGTCAGTATTTCGAGTACTTGTTGTTGATATTGGTCGTAGGACTTCTTTAAGTGGCAATGACATTTTCGGACTACAACACCGTATAAACATCATCAGAAAGATTGCCATTAGAACGCAGCCAGTAATCGACAAAAACGTGGATTGTTTAATTTCATAGGAGATATAGCATCTTCTCTGTTTGGGACAGCAACATCCGGCAATATTGAAACCATCAAGAATGTTGTCAAATCTGCTATGAGGAATATGAACCGAT
Organism: Chaetoderma sp. LZ-2023a; assembly: GCA_034401795.1. Lineage (NCBI taxonomy): Eukaryota > Metazoa > Mollusca > Caudofoveata > Chaetodermatida > Chaetodermatidae > Chaetoderma > Chaetoderma sp. LZ-2023a. The sequence goes on from CM067362.1 coordinate 15,040,763, forward strand.
TAGAACATTTCTCTAACAAATTAGCATCCCATGTGAAACTTGCTTTCAAAGGAATTAACATCAATGTTGACCGCATTAACGAGGTCACCGATAGTTTGGTCAATTTGACCAAAAATGTAAGCAAGCTATTCAAAATTCCCGCTGCACGACAGGCTGACCTATATACATTAGTGCGACTGGGTCATATTATCGATTCGGCCGAGAATGTGGTATATAGCTACCAAAAATTGGCCGCCCAGTTTCATAGGCAGACCACTTCTCTGGAATTGGGAAGGTTAACAGAAGAACTGTTTAGTCCGTCTGACTTGGCCTAAGTCGCTAAACAAGCTCGGATGAGTATAGGACTTGATACTAAGACTGGGTGGTATTTCACGCCATCCGAGTGTCGGGGCAGAGAACCTCGCGTATGTCACGGACAACTGAGAGTCGATAAGACTCACGTACCATGCATTGTTAGTCTGTTGACCAACACTACCAACAGTTCGTGTAACATTCAATTATTCGAGTCTAATGAAACATCTAGTATTCACGTCACACTCAGATCCGACGGCCGCAGCTGCCTGCAGCGCTGCCACTGCCGTCGAGGACGCCTAACGGGTCGTCGCCTAACAACACTCCGGGGTAGACGTGGAGCTTAACAGTATTCCTGCTATGGAATATGAGGACGTATAATTCATTTCACGTATTGTATTTATTGTTTGATATGATATTATCGTACTATTTCGTATTACTGATTATTTTAACTGTTTTTATATAGTTAACTGTTTCTCTTATTTAACGTTTCGTAATGTAAATACCTAGTTATACTGTTTATTAACTAATGGTGTAGTTAATATTGGATCGTACTATTCGCATTGAGTAGAGAATTGTTTTAACTGTTGATTTTATTTTTTATTAGGTTGGTCTTGATAGCCCTGGTATAGTGTGGTTTAGTTGTTGAGGTTGTACACCGAGTTAGTTAACACACTCTTAAGTTAAGGCCTTAAGAGACAGTTAACTAACTTTGGTTGTGGGGCATGTGTAGATATGGGATTGTCTTGTGGGAAGTCATGACCCCGCTGGATATCTTATATTTACGAGTAAGTCCTAAGTGAAATTTATGATTTGAAAATACCAGGTGAGCTAATGGACCGGTTGACTGTATATCTTATTATTATACAGTAACTAGTTGACCTCAGGAAAAAAAAAGCTTTTTCGTTCTCTGTCTAAGACAGAGACTCTAAAGCTAACTATAAAAATTCTATAGTTTATTCTACCCCCCCTTGCCATCTAAGATGGCAAAGAAGGGTAGAAAGAAGGGGAGGGGTATGCAGGCTAAGCCTGCCAACCCAAACCCCTGCGCCTACTGTTGCTAAGCAACGTAATCGCAACCAGGGAAAAGGGCTAAGTCCAGCACCTGGCATAGGGACTGTTGGTGGCGGCCTCCTACGGAGGCGAGGTCTTGACATTCTTCGTTTTAAACAAGAGGTCTCGACTGCTATCAATCAATGACTATGTGACTTTTATTTGATTATTAATTCAGTGCTTAAAATATCAACCTCGTTTAGTCATAGTTTTGATCATAACCTCGTTTGATCATTCATGTAATCATGATTGAAATCATACATGTGGATCCTGTTCAGCAGTCATGAATTTCGTGGACACGGAACATTAATCGTTACATATGACTTTATTCTACTTATTACTCTGCATTTGGGAATGTGTGTGAAACCTGTGTAGCTCAATGCGGAAGAAATGATGCATGGTTTTTCCTTAATGTGGGAGAAATTTTGAGAGCAATTTGACTGGGGTAATTGATATTCCCATATAGGAATCTATATTCTAGAAATTCAATACCAGTAAGTAAAGTATATATATTTTAGCTCAGAAATAACTAAACATGTTTCCAAAACAAAACATTTCAGCTGGTACAATTTATAAATGGCGCTCTTGAGTATCGTCAAGGATGACAAAACCTTGGCGCTAGTCGTCGGGATGGTCAAAGTCCATCCCAGACACAGGTCAAGCCTGTTGATGCACCTAAGGTGTATCAGGAGGACTTCCCCGCTTTATCTGTTAAGCCCCCAACCACCCAAGGCGGTTCCATTAAGCAAATCCAGGTTACGGTTTTACCACCTGGGACTCAATGGGACAATATGGTTACCATACCAAGGGAGGCTTCTACCAGCTCAGATATTCCTATGGAAGCTGTAGGTGGTAGTAGTTCCTCTTCTAAAAAGAGGAAACTATTATGCCCAAGTGCCAGCTCCACTGTCAAAGACAGTGCTGCGAAGGCACCTAGTATCAGACTAAACGCGATATCGTATCTTATTACTGCTGATGCCAGGGCGACATTCTCTCATCTTAGTAAAGATGAGAAAAAGAATGTTACCGAGTTAATCAAAATGACCAAGGCCTTAGGCCTCGATCATGACTCGGTCAAAACCGCGGGTGTAACATCGTCGTGTCGTG
>CM067362.1:15043713-15062713 GCA_034401795.1 Chaetoderma sp. LZ-2023a
TCAGGGCTGAGGAGATTTTGTCCAGTCAGGGTCTCTTCGGATGTCTGGTCCAGTCAGGGTCTCTTCGGATGTCTGGTCCCTGGCTCACAGGTGGTTGGCTTACTCTCCCCCTTAAGGACAAGTTTTCTATAGTCCTTCCTTCTTTTGTGTCAGCTCTTTCTGTGACGGCCTGATCCCAGAAGAAGTTTGTCAGTTTCTGGACGAAACACGTCGGGTGTGGGAAGCAACAGAGGGCAACCTCGATGGTATCCCGGTATACATAGTCACCCGAGCGTCCAGAGGACAGTTATCGAAAGCAATGGACGGATTCGTAGTGGGAAAAAGTCCGGGACAAAGTCACCTATGAAGAGCTACACGACTTCATAACAATCAATTTCGTGTCGGCGAACGAACCGGAACGTGTTAAGTATGATCTGGAGGCTGTACAGCAGCGCCGCAGTGAGACCATGGTCTCGTTCAATCGACGCTATCGGGAGATGGCCGCCAGAGCTTACCCAGAAGAGAACGTCGACAACGAGAGAATCGTCTTGTCCGCATACATCAAGGTGCTAAGTGATCGAGGAATGGGGCGACGCATCGTATGAAAGAAAATCACAAATGTACAGCGCGCAATGGAAATGACAGAGGAGGAAGAGGGCTGCAACGACGTGTTGCAGGCCATGAATATTTCTCCTCGGGGAGGTGAAGAAAACATGGAAGTTAACATGATCGATGCAGAGGAGGGCAAGGACGTCTGGTCAGTGATCAGCTCGATGAAACGCCAGATCAGTCAACAGACTAAACTAATAGAACGGCTTTGTGCAGTCATCGAGAATTTGCAGAGTGGACCGGTGTTCTCACCACCACAGAACCGCGCCGCACCCCAACGCGCAAAGCCAAAACACAACCTCGTAAAGCAACAACCTCGTAAAGCAGCAGCAGCGCCCACGGGGACGAAGAAACAGATCACCTGTTTCAATTGTGGAAGAACTGGACATTACAAAAACGAATGTCAACAGCCAGTACAGCCACCCGGAAGACAGGCAGCACCGAAGAATCAACCGCAACGTCCACCTATGACGTGCTTTACCTGTGGGAGACAAGGACATCTGGCTACTGTTTTTCTAGCCGCTCAGACCGACTACCAGTAAAGTGCTATAAGTGTGACAAAGAAGGACATTACCAAGCGAACTGTCCATCATCATCGCCAATGCCGCAGCGACGCGCCATGAAGCGTCCACGACAAATGTAGCGACGCGCCATGAAGCGTCCACGACAAATGTAGCGACGCGCCATGAAGCGTCCACGACAAATGGAGCGACGCGAAGAAACGATGCAGGTAGATGAGATAAACAATAGTGGTGATACTAATTATTACGGACTCGAGACCACTCCGCGGTCATGGTCGCGAAACACTCGCAAAGATTTTGCGAACCGAGCACGAATGGAAGACAAATACGAAGACCGTGAGGGATTTGTCCTTACGGATTCGAAGACAGACATGTATGGCCGTTATTCATACGGTGACGGAGGAGCCCTGTCTGTAGATGGTCGGCATCATTCGTACGCCAAAGCAGTTAGCAATGGACGACGGAGTTCGTTAAACGGAGACGGATGGGATCGATGGTGACTGAGATTCCTCATCCGGCTCGAATTCGAACCACACAGTCAAGGAAACCAAGGTGAGTACGTTGATGCATTAATAGATACTGGTGCTAGTACATCCTTGGTTAGAAAGGATATATGGCGTAGCATTTTGAATGCTAGGCCATTAAAGAAGGCTAAGACATTATTACCAGTAAATGGTTCACCAATAGATATTTTTGGGGAGACCCAAATTAAATTCAAAGATGCCCGGCCTATTCCAAGTATGGTTGTGAATAGTATGAGGCATGAATGTCTAATTGGAGCGGATGCCTTGTACTGGGGAAATGCAAGGATTGACTACAAGACCAAAGTAGTATGGTTTGGTCGAGTATACCCATTTAGGATTCCATATAGGAAGCAGACCGATTATGTGTATGCCAGTTGCAAAGAAACGACCGGATATGCAGTTATTGACAAAGTACTGAGCGACTTTGCCAATAATTTCGATACGGCTCATCCAAATACATTAGGACTTGTACCCAAGGTAAAATGTACGATACCGACGGGAGATTATCCTCCTATTAGGCAGAAAGCCTATCGTTTACCGCTAGCTAAACAGTACTTGGTTAAAAACCAAGTTAAAGAAATGTTAGCAGCGGGCGTCATAAGACCATCGTCATCACCCTGGGCGTCACCCATAACTCTGGTACCGAAAAAGGACGGTGACACCAGGTTTTGCGTTGACTATAGGAAATTAAATTCTGTATGCCGTAAGGATAGTTATCCGTTGCCGAACATATCCGATATATTTGATTCCATGAGAGGCGCAACGATATTTTCTACGATGGACTTGTAGTCTGGATATTGGCTTATACCAATGGCCAGCCAAGACATCGAGAAAACAGCGTTCGTTTGCAGTGAAGGTCTTTTCGAATGGATTTGATGCCTTTTGGTTTTTGCAACTCAGGTGCCGTATTTCCAAGGGCAATGAACGATATTTTCCGCGAAATATGTAGGAAAATATGTGCATGGTTTCGTCGACGATATAGTCGTATATTCATGAAATCCGACGGAGCACGCACATCACTTGCGCCTGGTCATGCGCAAGATTCAAGAATATAATTTGCAAGTAAAGAAAAAGAAATGTGACTTTGCCAGTAAGTCTGTTGACTTGTTAGGGTATCACATTTCCGCGCTAGGTGTCAAAAGGACAAAGTCATACGAGAAATGGGGTGAAGTGCGTAGTTTTCTCGGAGCTGCAGGTTATTACCGATCTTGTGTAAACGGCCATGCCGAAATTGCTACGCCTCTGATTGAGTTAACGAAGAAGTATAAAAGGTTTGAATGGGGTAAGTATGAAAAGCAAGCGTTTGAGAAATTGAAGAACTTGCTGTGTAGTGAGACCGTACTCACTTATCCGAATTTAAATGCCCCGTATAAGTTATATACTGATGCGTCTAGCTATGCAATAGGTGCGATACTAGTGCAAGTTGATGGTAAGGGTATGTATGTATGTATGTATGTATGTAAATTTCCATAGCGACGATTCCGGACTAAACCGCTCAAAGGCGTTCAATTTTGTTACAATTTTGAATGTCAGATGGTAGATTGTTCCAAAATTTTGGTCCTGCTCTTGAGAAGGCGTGTTCACCGATGGTTAAATTCACATAGTAATTGTGAATTTGATCGAAGGGACCTTGCTGATGTTCTTCGTACGATCAGTGAATTTAGGTAAGGTGGTGCAAGATCATGAAGGCATTTGAACACTAAGAGTCCGACCTTATAGCTGATCCGTTCTCTAACTGGCAGCCAGTGTAGTTCGTGGAGAACAGGCGTGATGTGTTCATGCATTCTCGTGCGGGTGATCAACCGAGCTGCTGTGTTCTGGGCTCTCTGCAGACGCTCCAACTGGGCTGATGTTATGCCAACCGGGATGTTATGGTGGCATGAACAAGTGTTTTAACTGCGTTGGTGTCAAGCAGATTTCGAGTTTTGCTGATGTTTCTCATATTGACGAAGATGGAACGAGAGACAGATGTCACATGTGCTTCCATTGAAAGAATGTTATCAAAAAAGGTATAGAGCGTGTAATACAGTATGTTAGCTCTACTCTTAAAGACAGTCAGTTGAATTGGCCTGTAATAGAAAAGGAAGCGTATGCTGTGATCTATGCATTGAAGAAGCTTCAACCGTATCTATTTGGCGCGCAGTTTACCGTGTACACTGACCACAAACCCCTAAAGAGTTTGTTTGTGGGAGAAGTTAAAAACACGAAAGTCGTTATAAGGCGGCGTTAGAATGAGATAATTTTAATCTCTGCTTCATTACTGATACTAGTAACATCGCATTTGGCTAAACGAATCATGTATACACTACAGTTTTGTGTTACGTTAACGGTAGTCAGTTTAGTGTACGGATTATGTCAGTATTTCGAGTACTTGTTGTTGATATTGGTCGTAGGACTTCTTTAAGTGGCAATGACATTTTCGGACTACAACACCGTATAAACATCATCAGAAAGATTGCCATTAGAACGCAGCCAGTAATCGACAAAAACGTGGATTGTTTAATTTCATAGGAGATATAGCATCTTCTCTGTTTGGGACAGCAACATCCGGCAATATTGAAACCATCAAGAATGTTGTCAAATCTGCTATGAGGAATATGAACCGATTAGAACATTTCTCTAACAAATTAGCATCCCATGTGAAACTTGCTTTCAAAGGAATTAACATCAATGTTGACCGCATTAACGAGGTCACCGATAGTTTGGTCAATTTGACCAAAAATGTAAGCAAGCTATTCAAAATTCCCGCTGCACGACAGGCTGACCTATATACATTAGTGCGACTGGGTCATATTATCGATTCGGCCGAGAATGTGGTATATAGCTACCAAAAATTGGCCGCCCAGTTTCATAGGCAGACCACTTCTCTGGAATTGGGAAGGTTAACAGAAGAACTGTTTAGTCCGTCTGACTTGGCCTAAGTCGCTAAACAAGCTCGGATGAGTATAGGACTTGATACTAAGACTGGGTGGTATTTCACGCCATCCGAGTGTCGGGGCAGAGAACCTCGCGTATGTCACGGACAACTGAGAGTCGATAAGACTCACGTACCATGCATTGTTAGTCTGTTGACCAACACTACCAACAGTTCGTGTAACATTCAATTATTCGAGTCTAATGAAACATCTAGTATTCACGTCACACTCAGATCCGACGGCCGCAGCTGCCTGCAGCGCTGCCACTGCCGTCGAGGACGCCTAACGGGTCGTCGCCTAACAACACTCCGGGGTAGACGTGGAGCTTAACAGTATTCCTGCTATGGAATATGAGGACGTATAATTCATTTCACGTATTGTATTTATTGTTTGATATGATATTATCGTACTATTTCGTATTACTGATTATTTTAACTGTTTTTATATAGTTAACTGTTTCTCTTATTTAACGTTTCGTAATGTAAATACCTAGTTATACTGTTTATTAACTAATGGTGTAGTTAATATTGGATCGTACTATTCGCATTGAGTAGAGAATTGTTTTAACTGTTGATTTTATTTTTTATTAGGTTGGTCTTGATAGCCCTGGTATAGTGTGGTTTAGTTGTTGAGGTTGTACACCGAGTTAGTTAACACACTCTTAAGTTAAGGCCTTAAGAGACAGTTAACTAACTTTGGTTGTGGGGCATGTGTAGATATGGGATTGTCTTGTGGGAAGTCATGACCCCGCTGGATATCTTATATTTACGAGTAAGTCCTAAGTGAAATTTATGATTTGAAAATACCAGGTGAGCTAATGGACCGGTTGACTGTATATCTTATTATTATACAGTAACTAGTTGACCTCAGGAAAAAAAAAGCTTTTTCGTTCTCTGTCTAAGACAGAGACTCTAAAGCTAACTACAAAAATTCTATAGTTTATTCTACCCCCCCTTGCCATCTAAGATGGCAAAGAAGGGTAGAAAGAAGGGGAGGGGTATGCAGGCTAAGCCTGCCAACCCAAACCCCTGCGCCTACTGTTGCTAAGCAACGTAATCGCAACCAGGGAAAAGGGCTAAGTCCAGCACCTGGCATAGGGACAGTTGGTGGCGGCCTCCTACGGAGGCGAGGTCTTGACATTCTTCGTTTTAAACAAGAGGTCTCGACTGCTTTCAATCAATGACTATGTGACTTTTATTTGATTATTAATTCAGTGCTTAAAATATCAACCTCGTTTAGTCATAATTTTGATCATAACCTCGTTTGATCATTCATGTAATCATGATTGAAATCATACATGTGGATCCTGTTCAGCAGTCATGAATTTCGTGGACACGGAACATTAATCGTTACATATGACTTTATTCTACTTATTACTCTGCATTTGGGAATGTGTGTGAAACCTGTGTAGCTCAATGCGGAAGAAATGATGCATGGTTTTTCCTTAATGTGGGAGAAATTTTGAGAGCAATTTGACTGGGGTAATTGATATTCCCATATAGGAATCTATATTCTAGAAATTCAATACCAGTAAGTAAAGTATATATATTTTAGCTCAGAAATAACTAAACATGTTTCCAAAACAAAACATTTCAGCTGGTACAATTTATAAATGGCGCTCTTGAGTATCGTCAAGGATGACAAAACCTTGGCGCTAGTCGTCGGGATGGTCAAAGTCCATCCCAGACACAGGTCAAGCCTGTTGATGCACCTAAGGTGTATCAGGAGGACTTCCCCGCTTTATCTGTTAAGCCCCCAACCACCCAAGGCGGTTCCATTAAGCAAATCCAGGTTACGGTTTTACCACCTGGGACTCAATGGGACAATATGGTTACCATACCAAGGGAGGCTTCTACCAGCTCAGATATTCCTATGGAAGCTGTAGGTGGTAGTAGTTCCTCTTCTAAAAAGAGGAAACTATTATGCCCAAGTGCCAGCTCCACTGTCAAAGACAGTGCTGCGAAGGCACCTAGTATCAGACTAAACGCGATATCGTATCTTATTACTGCTGATGCCAGGGCGACATTCTCTCATCTTAGTAAAGATGAGAAAAAGAATGTTACCGAGTTAATCAAAATGACCAAGGCCTTAGGCCTCGATCATGACTCGGTCAAAACCGCGGGTGTGAACTTTGATTATGGCAAAGCCATAAGCAATGAGCACCTACGCGGTCGTTATCGTGACATACATATAAAATATATGGAGTCGCGATCACGTCGCAAAAAGTTTGCCCATGACCTGGTCTCCTTGGACACCGAGGACGGGACTTCCGAGTCGGATTATACCGACTCAGTTGCCAGCAGTCCACGGATTCGCATGTCGCTCCAAGGTTTTACCTTGGGGTCGACAATCGAACCAGGGGTTGGAACTGAACGTTCCACCAGATCCTCCGTGACCTTAGGTCTCGATAATGGATCCGGTACGGATCTAAAGCAGTTTAATGCTAAATGAACCGTTGCCGTTCAAGTTGTGATAAATCCGTTGCCGTTCAAGTTGTGATAAATCCGTAGGATTATCACGATGTACTTGCTCGACTTTATCGGGGCACAAGGCTGACACTGCTTAGCTGTGGTCTGCCGTTTGTACCACGAGGATTATGTATATAGTCGTTTTGTTTTCACAAGACACAGTATACCCTCGCTGGGAGGTGTGCCGCTTAGCAGCTTACTGAAGTCAGGTGAATGTTTACCCATAGGTTCTCATTTATGGCTTTAGTGTGGCGTTTAGCTTAACCGGCTAAACACACTGTACCATTCCAGCTGGTGATTCCTTAGGATACCAGTATGAGTGTGGTTAGCAGTATAGTGTTAGCAGTATAGTGTATAGATGAGAAAAAGAATGTTACCGAGTTAATCAAAATGACCAAGGCCTTAGGCCTCGATCATGACTCGGTCAAAACCGCGGGTGTGAACTTTGATTATGGCAAAGCCATAAGCAATGAGCACCTACGCGGTCGTTATCGTGACATACATATAAAATATATGGAGTCGCGATCACGTCGCAAAAAGTTTGCCCATGACCTGGTCTCCTTGGACACCGAGGACGGGACTTCCGAGTCGGATTATACCGACTCAGTTGCCAGCAGTCCACGGATTCGCATGTCGCTCCAAGGTTTTACCTTGGGGTCGACAATCGAACCAGGGGTTGGAACTGAACGTTCCACCAGATCCTCCGTGACCTTAGGTCTCGATAATGGATCCGGTACGGATCTAAAGCAGTTTAATGCTAAATGAACCGTTGCCGTTCAAGTTGTGATAAATCCGTTGCCGTTCAAGTTGTGATAAATCCGTAGGATTATCACGATGTACTTGCTCGACTTTATCGGGGCACAAGGCTGACACTGCTTAGCTGTGGTCTGCCGTTTGTACCACGAGGATTATGTATATAGTCGTTTTGTTTTCACAAGACACAGTATACCCTCGCTGGGAGGTGTGCCGCTTAGCAGCTTACTGAAGTCAGGTGAATGTTTACCCATAGGTTCTCATTTATGGCTTTAGTGTGGCGTTTAGCTTAACCGGCTAAACACACTGTACCATTCCAGCTGGTGATTCCTTAGGATACCAGTATGAGTGTGGTTAGCAGTATAGTGTTAGCAGTATAGTGTATACGAAAGATCCTAAGGACCTGTACGCACTAACTGCTTTAAAAAAAGAAAAAAGACAACAAAAAAACTAGTTGACCTCAGCCAGTGCTGATGATATACAGTTTCGGCGAAACCTGATCGATGGTGGATAAAGTTTTATCATCAAAATTGAAACAGTCAAATTGATTAGAATAAGTTCCACGGTTCTGAGTTGATGTGTATCTGGAAATAGTTGAGATGAAAGTTGTTGCTGTTTAGTCGGCACACACTTTTATAATATTCAGCAGTTGTTTAGAGTACTAGTTTAGAAAATAATCAATGGATAAGAATAGATGGAATCGGACGTGACAAACGGACTTAGTTGATGACGATAGGCATTCCGATTCTCACACGAGAATAGAACAACACCAGCTGGCAATGAGATCATACAGCTCATGTGCCTATTAACTCTAGCATCCTACAGGCTTATTCACGATAGGCAATGGACAGGACCTAGACATTGTAGCGTCCTGTAGGAATGAATAACATAATCAAAATTTGTATATCAACTAGATGTCACTCATACAATGGCATGCAACAACACATTCTGTAATGTTGTTAGTTAGCTAACAGATCGCATCAAATCAGAATCAGCTACCACCGCTTTGTCTATGTGAGGTATCATCTCCATAGAAGAATAGCACAGTTTGATTGGTCAGAATGACGTCACGATCAATGAGCGTCGATCAAACTCTGTAGCAAAGAATTAAACAGAACAGGTTTTCAAAGTGAAATCGAAATGTAGTGATCATTGATTGGTCGGACGACCAACATTTAGTAGGTAGAAGGAATAAGCAGAAGTTGATTGGTGGACTGATTGTCCGGGCCAATCAAGCTGTGCTTATAACATACCTAGAAGAATCATCAGAACAAGATCTAAATATCGCAATATGTATAGATCTAAATATTTAGATATGTATATATCCTCAGAGATTCTGAGGGCTATAAATGAAGCACTTTGCAATTAGTAAAGTTAATCAATCCAACATCAGGGTTCACGTAGCACATCGCTGGTGCTACGTTCGTGGCTAGTAGAATAGATACTTGATTTGTACCAGCCGGGTACTTGTTATATGGGACAGATTTATCAAACTTACTTTATCAGTCTTGTACAGTTAATCGTAGCATTTAATAAAACTTATCCTCTTACAAAAGTAAGACACTAGTTTGGTCATCATTAGCTTAGGACTCCAGAGTTAGACATCTAATCCGAACCAGCCGATCTTCATCGTCAGATAGGCCCGACAGTCTCTAAATAAATATCGTCGTAATTCATCTTCTCGACGAGGCGAGCCGACTGTCAGTCTTCTGCTTCATCATCGGTAAGAGGTTGTCGCAGCAACCGCTAACATCATAATCTTGCCGTTGACGAAGTGGAATCACCATCGTTAGGAAACCATTCACCGAGTCATACCCGGAGATCCAAAATCTTCAATATGTCAGGTTGATTGTTATTATCACCATGCTGTTGGCCCACTTTATACTCATATGTCATTGCAGTTGATAGTCTTCTTCTTTTCGTTCGCTGATCATACCGCCAGTCCTGTAAGTGACTATTGACATTTTATTAGTGTTCAGCACTCAAGGTTTCTGTCAGTGTTACCTCACCCGTACCTCCTTTAGTCGCCTCTTACGACATGCAGAGGATACGGAAGGTGTATTCTAAGCCCCGAAGAGACTGTTCGTATAGCCCTAGAATGTGAGGCCTTTCAGAAGTCGTAGGAAGCATGTTAGAATGCAGCATACTGAGTTCACTTGGTTTAATGCTACTCCAGATGCTAAAGCAATAAAGCAACTGACTCTGTTTTGATGTACTGGGTTGGCGAGCAAAGATTGAAGTGGCGCAGCAGACAAATAAAAATGGACAATATAATGATCCTAATGTTTCAGACAGAAAGCTCAATGTAGGAAGCGTCAATGGCGTTTTGGTCAAAATAGAAATTCTAGAAACTGCCGGGCCATCTAATGGCCCTCACACAGAAAACCAGTCACAGTATCATAATACAGAGAAACACAACACTTTCTCTTCGGAAACGGGCAGTAGCTGGTGCCATGGGTCAGGTCCCAGCTGACACTAGCTGAAAATATAATTAATAACACACAAACATGATGGATTATATATAAACACAAAATGCGTGGAGTGAATATAAATTGTTTAGTCGATACTCGCTCGACAATGTCTGTATTACACCCAAAGAAATAATTTGCAATTCCGGCTGAACACACGCCTGAATTATTATCTAGCATGGGTAAAATCTGCATGGCTGATGGTGGCTTAGTCACTGTCCTTGGTCAAGCAAATATACCGATACAGCTCAACGATGATATCACAGACCACACTCTGTATCACACCCTGATAGTAGCAGAGGTGGAAGCGCCAGCTGTGCTTGGTTATGATTTTCTACACCAACGTAACTATCATAAATATGGCAGATGAAACTCTCAATATCAATGGGCAGACCTTAAGTTGTCAGCTAGAGAGTAAAATGCCTTCAATATTCAAGATTTGTGCAACAGTGATCATACCCCCACCCCCCTCACAGGGAGACTATCATTTGTGGTGAAATAGAGGGTGACGTCCATAACATAATGATGCCAGTTGTTGAACCAAATGTCAACTTATTTGATTCACAGGGACTAATATATTGGCCAAAACTTTAGTTGACCCCAGTAATTGTTCTGTACCATTAAGAATGATGAACATATCTGCCACACAAGTAAAACTTTTTAAGAAAATATTTATAGCAGTTGGTGAACCAATTGACTCAGAATCAAGAGCATATAACGAGGAAGAGTATGGTAGTTTAAGAGCAAGTCAACTGGTTAGTGCTAATTTGGAACATAACACTGAATTACCAGAACACTTAAGTTGTCTTGGAGACTACCAATCCCCAGTTGAACATAGCTCAGGGAAATACATTACTACTTGACCATCAGACATGCTTTGCTAAATCTAAAGCTGCCTTAGGGTGCACTAATATTGTACCAATACGGGTAATACACCACCTATTAAGATGCACCCTCATCATATCCCTTCAGCAAAATGTGCTGCTGCCGCGGCCGAGATAAAGTCCATGTTGGACAATGGTGTTAAGATTTTACCAGAACTATACAAATCTTAATCAGGCCACTGTCGAGGATAGCTATCCTTTGCCAAGGATTGATGCCTCTCTAGACGCACTGCGAGGTTCTCAACCGTAGATCTCCAGAGTGGCTAGTGGCAGGTGGAAATGGCACCTGAAGATGCTGACATTTACTACCATTGGTGGAAATGTCAGGTTTAATAAGATGCCTTTTGGTTTGTGCATTGCTCCTGCAACCGTTGAGAGATTAATGGAGGCAGTATTAGCAGGATTACATTGGGAGACATGTCTAGTTTATCTAGACGACATCATTGTTTTCGCTATTACTTTTGAAGAACACATAAATAGACTGAAAGAAGTGTTCAAAAGCATTAAACAGGCAGGTCTCAAACTGTCCCCTAAAAATTGCCACTTATTTCATAGACAAGTTGCATTTTTGGGACACAGTGTCAAATGAAGGCGTTGCTACTGACCCTGAAAAGGTCAAGGCAGTCAAGAATTGGCCACACCTAAATGCGTCAAGAATACCAGAAGTTATTTGGGCACTTTCTCATATTATAGACGATACATAAAGGATTTGCTCATGTAGCAAAACCTTTACACAGACTGACAGAAAAAGATGTCCCATTCCAGCGGACAGATGAATGCAATATAGCATTTGAAACTCTCAAAGAGCGGCTTATCAATGCACCTATCCTGGGATACCTTTGTTTGGACGAACCTTTTACCCTAGATACAGAAGCTAGTGGTGTTGGTATTGGAGCGGTGCTCTCCCAGAAACAAGGTGACCAGGAATGTGTCATTGCATATTTTAGTAAGGCTCTGTCTAAGTCAAATACTGTCAGTCGGCTGTCTAAGTCAAGTACTGTGTCAGTCGGCGAGAATTGCTCGCAGTAGTGGAAGCCATTAAACTTTTCTATCATTATGTATATGGCTGCAAATTTTTAGTTCGTACAGACCATGGTGCCTTGATTTGGTTGACAAGATGCAAACATTTTGAAGGTCAAATGGCTCGATGGATGGAGATATTAGGTACCTACACCTTCCGATTACAACATTGTAGTGGTAAGCTTCATGCCTGATCTGGTCAGATTTGAGAGTCAGGCCTCGATAGCTCCTGATGTGTCAGACAGTATCAGCAAGGATATTAATAGGCCTAGCCCTGTACTGCTGGTAAATGTCCGAGCAATAACATCTAATGGCTTTTGTCCATCAGCGGGGACTAATTCTGGAAGTGGTATGGAGGAGACACTCCGACGTGATAGTCATAACACCGACATACAGTGGCAAGCTTCTTGCCCATTGTCGGAAACCACTTCTGGAGGATATATGGAGAGAAACTCTGACATAATTGTCAACAACACTGGTGTATAAGGGCACAATGTAGGTTGGCTGAAATCTAAAAGTAAACAGATTAGGGAAGCCCAGCTTCAAGATGAGGATATTTGCATGATAAGTAAGCTGGGAAATCACGGTCTGAGTGTGTGAATACCACGCCAAGAAGCCCAACTGCAAGAGCCTACAGGGCTCAGTGTGACCAGTTGTGGCTCAGGGACGGAATATTGTACCGTCAGGTTAAGTTGGTCAGTGAGCGCGCACCTGCGACCAGGTTGCAGTTGGTGGTGCCAAAGGTTTGGCAGATGACTATCCTGAATAGCCTACCTAATGTACCAGGTGCTGGACATCTGGGGGTAACAAAGTTGGTTGACCAAATAAAACAAAGGTTTTATTGGGTAGGTTTTGGATGTTTGTTCTTGGTGTCAGTCACGTAGAAGCACAGAGTTTTGTAGGCGGACCATTGGAGCGTATAGCACTTGACATCCTGGGGCCATTGCCAGAATCAAATCAGGGTAACAAATACATATTGGTCATTGCCGATTATTTTACAAAGTGGACCGAGGCATTTGCTATGCCAGATCAGAGAGCGTCCACTGTTGCAAATATTCTGCTAAACAAATTTATTTGTAGATTCGGAATACCAGATATACTGGTCGACAATTCAAGTGATTTATTCCAAGAAATATGTAGTGTTCTTGGTATACACAAGACCAGAACCACTCGCTTCCATCCTCAGAGTGATGGACTTGTTAAACGATTTAATCGGACATTAGAAGACATGCTGAGCAAGGTTGTTGAAGAAAAACAACGAGATTGGGATGCACACATTCCGATGATCATGTTAGCATATCGTTCTGCACGTCATGAAAGTACAGCCGTGTCGTCTAGTATGACGATGTTGGGAAGAGAAATTAAACTATCAGTAGACATGGCTTTTGGTCAGGTGCTTAAAGACCCTATTGACTCGACCCAGTATTATGGATTGGCACTTGGAGACCATCTCTTTGATGTACATAGATTTGCAAGAAAGCAAATGCTAGAGGCTGGAAAGCGCCAAAAGAGAAACTATGATAATAATTCAAATACACACGTGGTGATGCTGTTTTGGTCAGTGTTTGTCAGAGGAAGAAAGGCTTGTCTAAAAAGCTACAACCTCATTGGAGTGGGCCTTGCTTGGCAGTTGCAAAACTATCAGACTTAGTTTATACTGTTCAAAGGTCTGTTCATTCAAAAACTCAGTGCACCATAAAAGATTGAAACCATATTTTAGAAGCATTAAACACTGGTTCAACGGAGAGAAGTCACCTCGGCCATCTGTGTCAGATCATAAGAAACAGTTATCAGAAGCCCCTGCCAGTTATAACAGAGAGCAGTCTGTTTCTGAGTTGGCATCCACAATGGATGAATGTTACAATAGGAAACTCTCCAAATTCATTGTCTTGCCGTAATGGCCAGAATGGCAACAAGAAACGGTATACGACAAAATGATGTATGATCATCCAGCTTCGATGTAGTGAGAATGGTTAACCTGAAAAACAACAGTACAAATTACAAATATGTATACATTATACATTCCATAATACCTTGGCATTTCACGATCCAGTGTTCTATGGATAAGCTGTGATATATAAAATAAGTCACTTGAATCAGTATGATTCATAGCATGAACCTGACTGCTGAACATGAGAGTGAATGTGATGATGTTAGCACCTTAGGCAAAGTATTTAACTATTATTACTTTGCAAGCTCAATTTCAAGTACTATCAATGATAATTCTACCAAGCTCAATTTCAGTTGAAGCCAATAAAGAAAAAATGGCTTCCAGGAATGTGATTGATCATGATCAATTACAATGGTTAATTGCCTCATGTCAAGAGTATAGCTGTATCTTACCTTCTGGTGGCTGATGATAACTGAAATTTGTTCCTTTTTCTCTGATTGCTTTAGCAGACCAAAATATCCAGTGCTGGAGTACAGACCATGCTTTTGGATGTGTTTCATATGTGGCATGGAACTTATGACAAAAACGTTTGAGACCACCATGGTCCTCAGTTGCAATGTAAAAACTGCTCGTTCACGGCGCCGCGGTCCCGGGGATACTTATTAGCAAAACATGAGGCGACGTGTGTCTCGGGGCCCGGGGTGATGCGGATACGATCAACAGAGGGAGGACCGAGGTAATATAGACAGGCCTCAGCAAGGATAATGACCCGAGCGGGCCTATGAGTATGTCTAGAACAATTTGTTAACTGAATGTTAGTACGCCTCGGCAAACTGTAAAAACATTGAGCCCGAGATCACCATGAACAGCGCCACCATCCCTGTTTCCTAAGTCCAAACAAAGTAACAAACACCATGGCTAAGTAACAAACACCATGGCTCATCATCGAGTGGTTCCAGTTCGGCATCCTCAATCCATTCACTACCGAGTCCTAACGTGGACCATAAACTTTCACCACAGGGACTTAGTCCTATTGTGTCCATCAGTGTAGGTGCTTCGCATGACTTGGATAAATGACCCATTTTCTCAGAAAAGAAGTCGGTCAGCACCCAGACTCATAAGTAGTTGAGTGCTGCCACCGGTGTCTGATAATTTTGGAACAGTCATCCTGAACATCCCCACTGTCAGAGACAGTGGTGATCAGTTATTGTTGTTAAAATGATCAGACATTATTTCCCGTTCGGTTAATTTCCTAGATTTAATATTGAATAATTTTGTAGCATAATTCATGTATTCAAATTAACGTGCTATAATTTATTTCTTGGTGAAATTAATATTTCAATGTATTATTATCATTGTTATATTGTTACATACCATAGTCTGAGAAGAATTAAATGAAAAGTGGAAAATTGTTTGTCGCTCATTTCGGTGGGAATCTTCCAAGACAGTGACGGTCTTCTGGAGGATTGTTGTCGAAATGAGCAACAAAGTTAATTATGATTCTCGTAACCGTTCTAATAATCGGTATGTATTCTAGATGGTGGCAAGTTCTACTATGACTAAGAACCTTTTAGTAGTCTATGATGTCATTACTTGTATCTTCATCTCTTAGAATGCCTATCATAAATAGTACCTTGTTGTTTACTGGCCATTGTGGGAACGATCTTCTGGGTTACCTTAACTGTCGTAGCCAGTGGCGGCCTTCCGGAGGGTTGTTGTCACAATGAGTAGCAAAACATTACACCTCCCCCGCCACCCCACCCCCCACCCCCCCCCCCCCCCCCCCCCCCCGAAAGGAGCTTTGCCACCCATCTCTAGCTAGGCTCCAACCACTTTGCCCGTGTTGGTAACGATCGATCTCTTAACTAGCGTTAAAGACAGGTGATTTCAAACCATTCATGACGTCATGTGATGAATGGATAACCTGGAAAGGTGAATTACTTTGACGCATTGTGAGGAATTGATTTAGTGTAGAATTACAAACTACTATTTATTTATTCACCATAATTTTGCAAGATATAAACCATTGGCTTACAGATTATTTTACATGTCTATTATCATTGTTATATTATTATTCCATGACTATTGCTCAAATGTGTTATTTTTGTTTGTTCCTAGTGCAGGATTCAGTATTGCTGGCTATTTCCAGCATAGTCAGGCAATATAGATTTGGAGGATGGATTGATCACGAAAACTTATGTTGTTTAATAAACAATACAATGGAAAGGCTTGAAGCAGAAATATTGGTAGAATGTAACCTGTTATTGGTTAAAATCGATATTCTATCACTCCATGCTTAGCAGAACTTCCTTATTAATAGCTACTATGCTGACTTGTCAGGAAAAACCTACAAAAAACTCACACCACCACCCAGTCACCAAAACAAATAATTAGCAAGATAAGCACACCTATGTACCCGTAATTATGTTGTCTTTCTGTCCCATGTCTCTTGTTTTAGGACTAGGTATATTTTATAGTGTCAGTCCTTCATGTATTATATATATATATATATTGTTCTCTGTAGGGGTCCACTGTCTATATAGGCTCTGCCTTTGGTGGACCACCTGTTATGTATTTACAAATTGTACATTTTATATCAAAATAAATGAACTTGAATCGATGGCAGTTAGACAATAAATCCATTTAAAGCTTGTTAAAGCTCAAGCGCCAGTTTAAGACCCCTATTTTGTTAAAGCTGAACTGCAATAATAAGTTTTCAAAGTATGCAATGTATAGTAAGTTTGGGTCGAACATCTTTTGTAGTGAGGGGGTAGTGTCACGTAGGTGACCTATTTCATATTATTAGTGACTAGCCAAACGGAAACAATTACATTTCCCGATAGTTTAAGCCCTATGCGTGGACATTATCCTTGTCATCATTAATCAGGATTAGCCTGATAATGGGGGATAATAATCACTATTCAAGCCATAAACAGTGTGTGTGTTAAATTTTTTAATTCCATTCTGCCGTGAGCCATCTTGGCCAATATTGATGACGTATCATTATTAGCATACACAATTATTGGTGACGTGTCATCCATTGTTGATGATACATCACAGATACACGTGAGTGTTAGCACTTAAACTGTGTTAGTGGGCCGATGGGGAAACCCCCATTACGACCCGGTCATTCATGCAGAAACAATGGAAACACCCCTTTATGACCAGTTGGTCGCTTTGGCACCCCGAACACTATATAAAAAAAACCCACCTTTTTCCAAACAATCCGGCTCTTATATTTTTACTATCCTAACGGGTAAAACCAATACTATTAGTGAACCGTGGGAGCGAATTAGACTTGAATTCAATATTCATCAAAGATGTCTACACCATTGGTATGTAATTGAACCGGTGTCATAAGTTGATTAGTCTAAATGTAGCCTTGTTAATAAATAACGATAACGCTGACAGGCTGTAGTACTTCGCATTTTCCGTGTGAAACACCCATAATAATACTAGCCCAACTGCTTATGACTAGTGCATAAAGCAACTGTCTGTCAGTTGAGGCCGTTATCGCTAGGCTGAGGGTTAATTCAAGGGAATTCTGTGTCGATTACCCTGATTGGTTGTATAACGCTGTCTGACAGTTCTTGTCGACGAATACCGTAAAGCGCACAATGTTACAACACTACATAGCCAAAGTCAATGATGGATCAATAGAACGATACACACCAAACTATGACCGTCGTGAAGTATTCTCGGATGAGCAGTACTCCTGATCTTCGCATCGAAAATGTGTTATGGCCTTATTCCTATGCAAGTCCGTCGTTACGAGTTTGCTGTGAAACTTAACACCACATTTCCTACATCCTGGTCTGCCAGTAAATGTGCAGTACCAGACTGGTTCACCAATTTCCTGTCACGTCTTGGTCAAGAGCAACTAGCTTCAACAAGCACAATGTTAATGAGTTTTTTGACAATCTTGATTCAGTGATGAAACATTACAAATTTGAACCGGCTGACATATACAATATCGACGAAACTGGTTGTACGACTGTTCAGGATATGGCAAAAGTTACGGTGGTTGCTTCTAAAATAGAAAAACAATTAGGCAAAATTACATCTGGTGAATGTGGTACACTAACAACTGTCTTGTGCACAATTAGTGCTATAGGTAACTCAGTACCAACATTTTTTGTGTTTCCAAGAGTGCATTTTATTAATCATATATAAAGATAACACAGTGAAAAACGTTTTAATTACCCGAGTCCAAATGGTACCGAAGTTGGCTGTCAGTAAGTTGATTATGAAAAGTGATAAGATAAGTTATTACAGTATAGGATATGAAATTGGTGCAAATGGAACGAAGCATCTACAAGGGTACTGTGAGCTTAAAGATCGTGTAAGAATGGCGAGTGTAAAAGGACATATTTTACCATACCGTGCTCATATAGAAGTAGCGAGAGGCACGGTAGATGAAAATAAAACTTATACGCAAAAAGACAGTAATTTCGTCGAAGATGGAGAAGCATCCGGTGGTCAAGGAACACGTACAGATATCCATCGCATGAGAGTTGATATGGAAACTAAGAATGATACGGAGATGTTTGCAGAACACGGAGCGAACTGGCTACGATTGGAAAGAGGCCTTAAACGCCAGCGCGACGCGGACAATCGTGTTGACACCTTGGACAATTTAAGTAAAAG
This sequence comes from Chaetoderma sp. LZ-2023a, assembly GCA_034401795.1. NCBI lineage: Eukaryota > Metazoa > Mollusca > Caudofoveata > Chaetodermatida > Chaetodermatidae > Chaetoderma > Chaetoderma sp. LZ-2023a. Next base: position 15,062,393 of record CM067362.1, read on the forward strand.
GATGTGTACCGCGGAGTTGAAAGAGTGGCAGAAAGCAGCGATCGAGACACTCGAGAATCAGAACGAGCGAGAGATACTTTTCATAGTAGACACGGTGGGAAACCAGGGCAAAACATTTTTATCGAAATACCTCATGTGTGAGAAGAATTGTCAATACTTCAATAGTACGAAGTATGCGGACGTTTTTTTTGCAGTAAACACATACGACAGATTAGTGTGTTTCGATCTGACCCGTGACAAACTCGAGTTTATAAATTACGGGTTGCTGGAAAGCCTGAAAAATGGGATAGGCTTCTCAACAAAATACGAGTGCGTGACAAA
>CM067362.1:15063213-15124283 GCA_034401795.1 Chaetoderma sp. LZ-2023a
GCATGACACGTGTGTTATGCATTGTTAGTCTGTTGACCAACACTACCAACAGTTCGTGTAACATTCAATTATTCGAGTCTAATGAAACATCTAGTATTCACGTCACACTCAGATCCGACGGCCGCAGCTGCCTGCAGCGCTGCCACTGCCGTCGAGGACGCCTAACGGGTCGTCGCCTAACAACACTCCGGGGTAGACGTGGAGCTTAACAGTATTCCTGCTATGGAATATGAGGACGTATAATTCATTTCACGTATTGTATTTATTGTTTGATATGATATTATCGTACTATTTCGTATTACTGATTATTTTAACTGTTTTTTATATAGTTAACTGTTTCTCTTATTTAACGTTTCGTAATGTAAATACCTAGTTATACTGTTTATTAACTAATGGTGTAGTTAATATTGGATCGTACTATTCGCATTGAGTAGAGAATTGTTTTAACTGTTGATTTTATTTTTTATTAGGTTGGTCTTGATAGCCCTGGTATAGTGTGGTTTAGTTGTTGAGGTTGTACACCGAGTTAGTTAACACACTCTTAAGTTAAGGCCTTAAGAGACAGTTAACTAACTTTGGTTGTGGGGCATGTGTAGATATGGGATTGTCTTGTGGGAAGTCATGACCCCGCTGGATATCTTATATTTACGAGTAAGTCCTAAGTGAAATTTATGATTTGAAAATACCAGGTGAGCTAATGGACCGGTTGACTGTATATCTTATTATTATACAGTAACTAGTTGACCTCAGGAAAAAAAAAGCTTTTTCGTTCTCTGTCTAAGACAGAGACTCTAAAGCTAACTACAAAAATTCTATAGTTTATTCTACCCCCCCTTGCCATCTAAGATGGCAAAGAAGGGTAGAAAGAAGGGGAGGGGTATGCAGGCTAAGCCTGCCAACCCAAACCCCTGCGCCTACTGTTGCTAAGCAACGTAATCGCAACCAGGGAAAAGGGCTAAGTCCAGCACCTGGCATAGGGACAGTTGGTGGCGGCCTCCTACGGAGGCGAGGTCTTGACATTCTTCGTTTTAAACAAGAGGTCTCGACTGCTTTCAATCAATGACTATGTGACTTTTATTTGATTATTAATTCAGTGCTTAAAATATCAACCTCGTTTAGTCATAATTTTGATCATAACCTCGTTTGATCATTCATGTAATCATGATTGAAATCATACATGTGGATCCTGTTCAGCAGTCATGAATTTCGTGGACACGGAACATTAATCGTTACATATGACTTTATTCTACTTATTACTCTGCATTTGGGAATGTGTGTGAAACCTGTGTAGCTCAATGCGGAAGAAATGATGCATGGTTTTTCCTTAATGTGGGAGAAATTTTGAGAGCAATTTGACTGGGGTAATTGATATTCCCATATAGGAATCTATATTCTAGAAATTCAATACCAGTAAGTAAAGTATATATATTTTAGCTCAGAAATAACTAAACATGTTTCCAAAACAAAACATTTCAGCTGGTACAATTTATAAATGGCGCTCTTGAGTATCGTCAAGGATGACAAAACCTTGGCGCTAGTCGTCGGGATGGTCAAAGTCCATCCCAGACACAGGTCAAGCCTGTTGATGCACCTAAGGTGTATCAGGAGGACTTCCCCGCTTTATCTGTTAAGCCCCCAACCACCCAAGGCGGTTCCATTAAGCAAATCCAGGTTACGGTTTTACCACCTGGGACTCAATGGGACAATATGGTTACCATACCAAGGGAGGCTTCTACCAGCTCAGATATTCCTATGGAAGCTGTAGGTGGTAGTAGTTCCTCTTCTAAAAAGAGGAAACTATTATGCCCAAGTGCCAGCTCCACTGTCAAAGACAGTGCTGCGAAGGCACCTAGTATTAGACTAAACGCGATATCGTATCTTATTACTGCTGATGCCAGGGCGACATTCTCTCATCTTAGTAAAGATGAGAAAAAGAATGTTACCGAGTTAATCAAAATGACCAAGGCCTTAGGCCTCGATCATGACTCGGTCAAAACCGCGGGTGTGAACTTTGATTATGGCAAAGCCATAAGCAATGAGCACCTACGCGGTCGTTATCGTGACATACATATAAAATATATGGAGTCGCGATCACGTCGCAAAAAGTTTGCCCATGACCTGGTCTCCTTGGACACCGAGGACGGGACTTCCGAGTCGGATTATACCGACTCAGTTGCCAGCAGTCCACGGATTCGCAAGGTTCGTATGTCGCTCCAAGGTTTTACCTTGGGGTCGACAATCGAACCAGGGGTTGGAACTGAACGTTCCACCAGATCCTCCGTGACCTTAGGTCTCGATAATGGATCCGGTGCGGATCTAAAGCAGTTTAATGCTAAATGAACCGTTGCCGTTCAAGTTGTGATAAATCCGTTGCCGTTCAAGTTGTGATAAATCCGTAGGATTATCACGATGTACTTGCTCGACTTTATCGGGGCACAAGGCTGACACTGCTTAGCTGTGGTCCGCCGTTTGTACCACGAGGATTATGTATATAGTCGTTTTGTTTTCACAAGACACAGTATACCCTCGCTGGGAGGTGTGCCGCTTAGCAGCTTACTGAAGTCAGGTGAATGTTTACCCATAGGTTCTCATTTATGGCTTTAGTGTGGCGTTTAGCTTAACCGGCTAAACACACTGTACCATTCCAGCTGGTGATTCCTTAGGATACCAGTATGAGTGTGGTTAGCAGTATAGTGTTAGCAGTATAGTGTATACGAAAGATCCTAAGGACCTGTACGCACTAACTGCTTTAAAAAAAGAAAAAAGACAACAAAAAAACTAGTTGACCTCAGCCAGTGCTGATGATATACAGTTTCGGCGAAACCTGATCGATGGTGGATAAAGTTTTATCATCAAAATTGAAACAGTCAAATTGATTAGAATAAGTTCCACGGTTCTGAGTTGATGTGTATCTGGAAATAGTTGAGATGAAAGTTGTTGCTGTTTAGTCGGCACACACTTTTATAATATTCAGCAGTTGTTTAGAGTACTAGTTTAGAAAATAATCAATGGATAAGAATAGATGGAATCGGACGTGACAAACGGACTTAGTTGATGACGATAGGCATTCCGATTCTCACACGAGAATAGAACAACACCAGCTGGCAATGAGATCATACAGCTCATGTGCCTATTAACTCTAGCATCCTACAGGCTTATTCACGATAGGCAATGGACAGGACCTAGACATTGTAGCGTCCTGTAGGAATGAATAACATAATCAAAATTTGTATATCAACTAGATGTCACTCATACAATGGCATGCAACAACACATTCTGTAATGTTGTTAGTTAGCTGACAGATCGCATCAAATCAGAACCAGCTACCACCGCTTTGTCTATGTGAGGTATCATCTCCATAGAAGAATAGCACAGTTTGATTGGTCAGAATGACGTCACGATCAATGAGCGTCGATCAAACTCTGTAGCAAAGAATTAAACAGAACAGGTTTTCAAAGTGAAATCGAAATGTAGTGATCATTGATTGGTCGGACGACCAACATTTAGTAGGTAGAAGGAATAAGCAGAAGTTGATTGGTGGACTGATTGTCCGGGCCAATCAAACTGTGCTTATAACATACCTAGAAGAATCATCAGAACAAGATCTAAATATCGCAATATGTATAGATCTAAATATTTAGATATGTATATATCCTCAGAGATTCTGAGGGCTATAAATGAAGCACTTTGCAATTAGTAAAGTTAATCAATCCAACATCAGGGTTCACGTAGCACATCGCTGGTGCTACGTTCGTGGCTAGTAGAATAGATACTTGATTTGTACCAGCCGGGTACTTGTTATATGTGACAGATTTATCAAACTTACTTTATCAGTCTTGTACAGTTAATCGTAGCATTTAATAAAACTTATCCTCTTACAAAAGTAAGACACTAGTTTGGTCATCATTAGCTTAGGACTCCAGAGTTAGACATCTAATCCGAACCAGCCGATCTTCATCGTCAGATAGGCCCGACAGTCTCTAAATAAATATCGTCGTAATTCATCTTCTCGACGAGGCGAGCCGACTGTCAGTCTTCTGCTTCATCATCGGTAAGAGGTTGTCGCAGCAACCGCTAACATCATAATCTTGCCGTTGACGAAGTGGAATCACCATCGTTAGGAAACCATTCACCGAGTCATACCCGGAGATCCAAAATCTTCAATATGTCAGGTTGATTGTTATTATCACCATGCTGTTGGCCCACTTTATACTCATATGTCATTGCAAATGATAGTCTTCTTCTTTTCGTTCGCTGATCATACCGCCAGTCCTGTAAGTGACTATTGACATTTTATTAGAGTTCAGCACTCAAGGTTTCTGTCAGTGTTACCTCACCCGTACCTCCTTTAGTCGCCTCTTACGACATGCAGAGGATACGGAAGGTGTATTCTAAGCCCCGAAGAGACTGTTCGTATAGCCCTAGAATGTGAGGCCTTTCAGAAGTCGTAGGAAGCATGTTAGAATGCAGCATACTGAGTTCACTTGGTTTAATGCTACTCCAGATGCTAAAGCAATAAAGCAACTGACTCTGTTTTGATGTACTGGGTTGGCGAGCAAAGATTGAAGTGGCGCAGCAGACAAATAAAAATGGACAATATAATGATCCTAATGTTTCAGACAGAAAGCTCAATGTAGGAAGCGTCAATGGCGTTTTGGTCAAAATAGAAATTCTAGAAACCTGCCGGGCCATCTAATGGCCCTCACACAGAAAACCAGTCACAGTATCATAATACAGAGAAACACAACACTTTCTCTTCGGAAACGGGCAGTAGCTGGTGCCATGGGTCAGGTCCCAGCTGACACTAGCTGAAAATATAATTAATAACACACAAACATGATGGATTATATATAAACACAAAATGCGTGGAGTGAATATAAATTGTTTAGTCGATACTCGCTCGACAATGTCTGTATTACACCCAAAGAAATAATTTGCAATTCCGGCTGAACACACGCCTGAATTATTATCTAGCATGGGTAAAATCTGCATGGCTGATGGTGGCTTAGTCACTGTCCTTGGTCAAGCAAATATACCGATACAGCTCAACGATGATATCACAGACCACACTCTGTATCACACCCTGATAGTAGCAGAGGTGGAAGCGCCAGCTGTGCTTGGTTATGATTTTCTACACCAACGTAACTATCATAAATATGGCAGATGAAACTCTCAATATCAATGGGCAGACCTTAAGTTGTCAGCTAGAGAGTAAAATGCCTTCAATATTCAAGATTTGTGCAACAGTGATCATACCCCCACCCCCCTCACAGGGAGACTATCATTTGTGGTGAAATAGAGGGTGACGTCCATAACATAATGATGCCAGTTGTTGAACCAAATGTCAACTTATTTGATTCACAGGGACTAATATATTGGCCAAAACTTTAGTTGACCCCAGTAATTGTTCTGTACCATTAAGAATGATGAACATATCTGCCACACAAGTAAAACTTTTTAAGAAAATATTTATAGCAGTTGGTGAACCAATTGACTCAGAATCAAGAGCATATAACGAGGAAGAGTATGGTAGTTTAAGAGCAAGTCAACTGGTTAGTGCTAATTTGGAACATAACACTGAATTACCAGAACACTTAAGTTGTCTTGGAGACTACCAATCCCCAGTTGAACATAGCTCAGGGAAATACATTACTACTTGACCATCAGACATGCTTTGCTAAATCTAAAGCTGCCTTAGGGTGCACTAATATTGTACCAATACGGGTAATACACCACCTATTAAGATGCACCCTCATCATATCCCTTCAGCAAAATGTGCTGCTGCCGCGGCCGAGATAAAGTCCATGTTGGACAATGGTGTTAAGATTTTACCAGAACTATACAAATCTTAATCAGGCCACTGTCGAGGATAGCTATCCTTTGCCAAGGATTGATGCCTCTCTAGACGCACTGCGAGGTTCTCAACCGTAGATCTCCAGAGTGGCTAGTGGCAGGTGGAAATGGCACCTGAAGATGCTGACATTTACTACCATTGGTGGAAATGTGCCTTTTGGTTTGTGCATTGCTCCTGCAACCGTTGAGAGATTAATGGAGGCAGTATTAGCAGGATTACATTGGGAGACATGTCTAGTTTATCTAGACGACATCATTGTTTTCGCTATTACTTTTGAAGAACACATAAATAGACTGAAAGAAGTGTTCAAAAGCATTAAACAGGCAGGTCTCAAACTGTCCCCTAAAAATTGCCACTTATTTCATAGACAAGTTGCATTTTTGGGACACAGTGTCAAATGAAGGCGTTGCTACTGACCCTGAAAAGGTCAAGGCAGTCAAGAATTGGCCACACCTAAATGCGTCAAGAATACCAGAAGTTATTTGGGCACTTTCTCATATTATAGACGATACATAAAGGATTTGCTCATGTAGCAAAACCTTTACACAGACTGACAGAAAAAGATGTCCCATTCCAGCGGACAGATGAATGCAATATAGCATTTGAAACTCTCAAAGAGCGGCTTATCAATGCACCTATCCTGGGATACCTTTGTTTGGACGAACCTTTTACCCTAGATACAGAAGCTAGTGGTGTTGGTATTGGAGCGGTGCTCTCCCAGAAACAAGGTGACCAGGAATGTGTCATTGCATATTTTAGTAAGGCTCTGTCTAAGTCAAATACTGTCAGTCGGCTGTCTAAGTCAAGTACTGTGTCAGTCGGCGAGAATTGCTCGCAGTAGTGGAAGCCATTAAACTTTTCTATCATTATGTATATGGCTGCAAATTTTTAGTTCGTACAGACCATGGTGCCTTGATTTGGTTGACAAGATGCAAACATTTTGAAGGTCAAATGGCTCGATGGATGGAGATATTAGGTACCTACACCTTCCGATTACAACATTGTAGTGGTAAGCTTCATGCCTGATCTGGTCAGATTTGAGAGTCAGGCCTCGATAGCTCCTGATGTGTCAGACAGTATCAGCAAGGATATTAATAGGCCTAGCCCTGTACTGCTGGTAAATGTCCGAGCAATAACATCTAATGGCTTTTGTCCATCAGCAGGGACTAATTCTGGAAGTGGTATGGAGGAGACACTCCGACGTGATAGTCATAACACCGACATACAGTGGCAAGCTTCTTGCCCATTGTCGGAAACCACTTCTGGAGGATATATGGAGAGAAACTCTGACATAATTGTCAACAACACTGGTGTATAAGGGCACAATGTAGGTGTTGATTCCTCCACTGTCAGCCAAGGTTGGCTGAAATCTAAAAGTAAACAGATTAGGGAAGCCCAGCTTCAAGATGAGGATATTTGCATGATAAGTAAGCTGGGAAATCACGGTCTGAGTGTGTGAATACCACGCCAAGAAGCCCAACTGCAAGAGCCTACAGGGCTCAGTGTGACCAGTTGTGGCTCAGGGACGGAATATTGTACCGTCAGGTTAAGTTGGTCAGTGAGCGCGCACCTGCGACCAGGTTGCAGTTGGTGGTGCCAAAGGTTTGGCAGATGACTATCCTGAATAGCCTACCTAATGTACCAGGTGCTGGACATCTGGGGGTAACAAAGTTGGTTGACCAAATAAAACAAAGGTTTTATTGGGTAGGTTTTGGATGTTTGTTCTTGGTGTCAGTCACGTAGAAGCACAGTTTTGTAGGCGGACCATTGGAGCGTATAGCACTTGACATCCTGGGGCCATTGCCAGAATCAAATCAGGGTAACAAATACATATTGGTCATTGCCGATTATTTTACAAAGTGGACCGAGGCATTTGCTATGCCAGATCAGAGAGCGTCCACTGTTGCAAATATTCTGCTAAACAAATTTATTTGTAGATTCGGAATACCAGATATACTGGTCGACAATTCAAGTGATTTATTCCAAGAAATATGTAGTGTTCTTGGTATACACAAGACCAGAACCACTCGCTTCCATCCTCAGAGTGATGGACTTGTTAAACGATTTAATCGGACATTAGAAGACATGCTGAGCAAGGTTGTTGAAGAAAAACAACGAGATTGGGATGCACACATTCCGATGATCATGTTAGCATATCGTTCTGCACGTCATGAAAGTACAGCCGTGTCGTCTAGTATGACGATGTTGGGAAGAGAAATTAAACTATCAGTAGACATGGCTTTTGGTCAGGTGCTTAAAGACCCTATTGACTCGACCCAGTATTATGGATTGGCACTTGGAGACCATCTCTTTGATGTACATAGATTTGCAAGAAAGCAAATGCTAGAGGCTGGAAAGCGCCAAAAGAGAAACTATGATAATAATTCAAATACACACGTGGTGATGCTGTTTTGGTCAGTGTTTGTCAGAGGAAGAAAGGCTTGTCTAAAAAGCTACAACCTCATTGGAGTGGGCCTTGCTTGGCAGTTGCAAAACTATCAGACTTAGTTTATGCTGTTCAAAGGTCTGTTCATTCAAAAACTCAGTGCACCATAAAAGATTGAAACCATATTTTAGAAGCATTAAACACTGGTTCAACGGAGAGAAGTCACCTCGGCCATCTGTGTCAGATCATAAGAAACAGTTATCAGAAGCCCCTGCCAGTTATAACAGAGAGCAGTCTGTTTCTGAGTTGGCATCCACAATGGATGAATGTTACAATAGGAAACTCTCCAAATTCATTGTCTTGCCGTAATGGCCAGAATGGCAACAAGAAACGGTATACGATCATCCAGCTTCGATGTAGTGAGAATGGTTAACCTGAAAAACAACAGTACAAATTACAAATATGTATACATTATACATTCCATAATACCTTGGCATTTCACGATCCAGTGTTCTATGGATAAGCTGTGATAAATAAAATAAGTCACTTGAATCAGTATGACTCATAGCATGAACCTGACTGCTGAACATGAGAGTGAATGTGATGATGTTAGCAAACCTTAGGCAAAGTATTTAACTATTATTACTTTGCAAGCTCAATTTCAAGTACTATCAATGATAATTCTACCAAGCTCAATTTCAGTTGAAGCCAATAAAGAAAAAATGGCTTCCAGGAATATGATTGATCATGATCAATTACAATGGTTAATTGCCTCATGTCAAGAGTATAGCTGTATCTTACCTTCTGGTGGCTGATGATAACTGAAATTTGTTCCTTTTTCTCTGATTGCTTTAGCAGACCAAAATATCCAGTGCTGGAGTACAGACCATGCTTTTGGATGTGTTTCATATGTGGCATGGAACTTATGACAAAAACGTTTGAGACCACCATGGTCCTCAGTTGCAATGTAAAAACTGCTCGTTCACGGCGCCGCGGTCCCGGGGATACTTATTAGCAAAACATGAGGCGACGTGTGTCTCGGGGCCCGGGGTGATGCGGATACGATCAACAGAGGGAGGACCGAGGTAATATAGACAGGCCTCAGCAAGGATAATGACCCGAGCGGGCCTATGAGTATGTCTAGAACAATTTGTTAACTGAATGTTAGTACGCCTCGGCAAACTGTAAAAACATTGAGCCCGAGATCACCATGAACAGCGCCACCATCCCTGTTTCCTAAGTCCAAACAAAGTAACAAACACCATGGCTAAGTAACAAACACCATGGCTCATCATCGAGTGGTTCCAGTTCGGCATCCTCAATCCATTCACTACCGAGTCCTAACGTGGACCATAAACTTTCACCACAGGGACTTAGTCCTATTGTGTCCATCAGTGTAGGTGCTTCGCATGACTTGGATAAATGACCCATTTTCTCAGAAAAGAAGTCGGTCAGCACCCAGACTCATAAGTAGTTGAGTGCTGCCACCGGTGTCTGATAATTTTGGAACAGTCATCCTGAACATCCCCACTGTCAGAGACAGTGGTGATCAGTTATTGTTGTTAAAATGATCAGACATTATTTCCCGTTCGGTTAATTTCCTAGATTTAATATTGAATAATTTTGTAGCATAATTCATGTATTCAAATTAACGTGCTATAATTTATTTCTTGGTGAAATTAATATTTCAATGTATTATTATCATTGTTATATTGTTACATACCATAGTCTGAGAAGAATTAAATGAAAAGTGGAAAATTGTTTGTCGCTCATTTCGGTGGGAATCTTCCAAGACAGTGACGGTCTTCTGGAGGATTGTTGTCGAAATGAGCAACAAAGTTAATTATGATTCTCGTAACCGTTCTAATAATCGGTATGTATTCTAGATGGTGGCAAGTTCTACTATGACTAAGAACCTTTTAGTAGTCTATGATGTCATTACTTGTATCTTCATCTCTTAGAATGCCTATCATAAATAGTACCTTGTTGTTTACTGGCCATTGTGGGAACGATCTTCTGGGTTACCTTAACTGTCGTAGCCAGTGGCGGCCTTCCGGAGGGTTGTTGTCACAATGAGTAGCAAAACTTTACACCTCCCCCGCCACCCCCCCCCCCCCACCCCCCCCCCCCGAAAGGAGCTTTGCCACCCATCTCTAGCTAGGCTCCAACCACTTTGCCCGTGTTGGTAACGATCGATCTCTTAACTAGCGTTAAAGACAGGTGATTTCAAACCATTCATGACGTCATGTGATGAATGGATAACCTGGAAAGGTGAATTACTTTGACGCATTGTGAGGAATTGATTTAGTGTAGAATTACAAACTACTATTTATTTATTCACCATAATTTTGCAAGATATAAACCATTGGCTTACAGATTATTTTACATGTCTATTATCATTGTTATATTATTATTCCATGACTATTGCTCAAATGTGTTATTTTTGTTTGTTCCTAGTGCAGGATTCAGTATTGCTGGCTATTTCCAGCATAGTCAGGCAATATAGATTTGGAGGATGGATTGATCACGAAAACTTATGTTGTTTAATAAACAATACAATGGAAAGGCTTGAAGCAGAAATATTGGTAGAATGTAACCTGTTATTGGTTAAAATCGATATTCTATCACTCCATGCTTAGCAGAACTTCCTTATTAATAGCTACTATGCTGACTTGTCAGGAAAAACCTACAAAAAACTCACACCACCACCCAGTCACCAAAACAAATAATTAGCAAGATAAGCACACCTATGTACCCGTAATTATGTTGTCTTTCTGTCCCATGTCTCTTGTTTTAGGACTAGGTATATTTTATAGTGTCAGTCCTTCATGTATTATATATATATATATATTGTTCTCTGTAGGGGTCCACTGTCTATATAGGCTCTGCCTTTGGTGGACCACCTGTTATGTATTTACAAATTGTACATTTTATATCAAAATAAATGAACTTGAATCGATGGCAGTTAGACAATAAATCCATTTAAAGCTTGTTAAAGCTCAAGCGCCAGTTTAAGACCCCTATTTTGTTAAAGCTGAACTGCAATAATAAGTTTTCAAAGTATGCAATGTATAGTAAGTTTGGGTCGAACATCTTTTGTAGTGAGGGGGTAGTGTCACGTAGGTGACCTATTTCATATTATTAGTGACTAGCCAAACGGAAACAATTACATTTCCCGATAGTTTAAGCCCTATGCGTGGACATTATCCTTGTCATCATTAATCAGGATTAGCCTGATAATGGGGGATAATAATCACTATTCAAGCCATAAACAGTGTGTGTGTTAAATTTTTTAATTCCATTCTGCCGTGAGCCATCTTGGCCAATATTGATGACGTATCATTATTAGCATACACAATTATTGGTGACGTGTCATCCATTGTTGATGATACATCACAAATACACGTGAGTGTTAGCACTTAAACTGTGTTAGTGGGCCGATGGGGAAACCCCATTACGACCCGGTCATTCATGCAGAAACAATGGAAACACCCCTTTATGACCAGTTGGTCGCTTTGGCACCCCGAACACTATATAAAAAAAACCCACCTTTTTCCAAACAATCCGGCTCTTATATTTTTACTATCCTAACGGGTAAAACCAATACTATTAGTGAACCGTGGGAGCGAATTAGACTTGAATTCAATATTCATCAAAGATGTCTACACCATTGGTATGTAATTGAACCGGTGTCATAAGTTGATTAGTCTAAATGTAGCCTTGTTAATAAATAACGATAACGCTGACAGGCTGTAGTACTTCGCATTTTCCGTGTGAAACACCCATAATAATACTAGCCCAACTGCTTATGACTAGTGCATAAAGCAACTGTCTGTCAGTTGAGGCCGTTATCGCTAGGCTGAGGGTTAATTCAAGGGAATTCTGTGTCGATTACCCTGATTGGTTGTATAACGCTGTCTGACAGTTCTTGTCGACGAATACCGTAAAGCGCACAATGTTACAACACTACATAGCCAAAGTCAATGATGGATCAATAGAACGATACACACCAAACTATGACCGTCGTGAAGTATTCTCGGATGAGCAGTACTCCTGATCTTCGCATCGAAAATGTGTTATGGCCTTATTCCTATGCAAGTCCGTCGTTACGAGTTTGCTGTGAAACTTAACACCACATTTCCTACATCCTGGTCTGCCAGTAAATGTGCAGTACCAGACTGGTTCACCAATTTCCTGTCACGTCTTGGTCAAGAGCAACTAGCTTCAACAAGCACAATGTTAATGAGTTTTTTGACAATCTTGATTCAGTGATGAAACATTACAAATTTGAACCGGCTGACATATACAATATCGACGAAACTGGTTGTACGACTGTTCAGGATATGGCAAAAGTTACGGTGGTTGCTTCTAAAATAGAAAAACAATTAGGCAAAATTACATCTGGTGAATGTGGTACACTAACAACTGTCTTGTGCACAATTAGTGCTATAGGTAACTCAGTACCAACATTTTTTGTGTTTCCAAGAGTGCATTTTATTAATCATATATAAAGATAACACAGTGAAAAACGTTTTAATTACCCGAGTCCAAATGGTACCGAAGTTGGCTGTCAGTAAGTTGATTATGAAAAGTGATAAGATAAGTTATTACAGTATAGGATATGAAATTGGTGCAAATGGAACGAAGCATCTACAAGGGTACTGTGAGCTTAAAGATCGTGTAAGAATGGCGAGTGTAAAAGGACATATTTTACCATACCGTGCTCATATAGAAGTAGCGAGAGGCACGGTAGATGAAAATAAAACTTATACGCAAAAAGACGGTAATTTCGTCGAAGATGGAGAAGCATCCGGTGGTCAAGGAACACGTACAGATATCCATCGCATGAGAGTTGATATGGAAACTAAGAATGATACGGAGATGTTTGCAGAACACGGAGCGAACTGGCTACAATTGGAAAGAGGCCTTAAACGCCAGCGCGACGCGGACAATCGTGTTGACACCTTGGACAATTTAAGTAAAAGGATGTGTACCGCGGAGTTGAAAGAGTGGCAGAAAGCAGCGATCGAGACACTCGAGAATCAGAACGAGCGAGAGATACTTTTCATAGTAGACACGGTGGGAAACCAGGGCAAAACATTTTTATCGAAATACCTCATGTGTGAGAAGAATTGTCAATACTTCAATAGTACGAAGTATGCGGACGTTTTTTTTGCAGTAAACACATACGACAGATTAGTGTGTTTCGATCTGACCCGTGACAAACTCGAGTTTATAAATTACGGGTTGCTGGAAAGCCTGAAAAATGGGATAGGCTTCTCAACAAAATACGAGTGCGTGACAAAAGTTTTTGAATATAAAAAACTGATCGTATTCATGAATGACTATCCGGACCGTACAAAGTTAAGTGCAGATCGTTTCAACATAGTGGATATAAACGCGTTAATGGTATTGGATTAAAAATCATTTATTCTCTTCAATGTTATAATTAATTGTTGTATAGAATTAAGTTATGGCGAGAATAAAATGCCAAATTATCATAATAAGAAATTGTGGTTAAAAATCATCAGCCATAGCACAATGGGAAGTCATAGCTTCTTTCAACCATACATCAGTATCTTGATCAGCTGGCTCCTCCATAATTACAACGGGCTCTTCAAATTCAGCTTTAGGATGAGCAACGAACCCTGACACTCTCCACCTTGTCTTGACGCATAATCTAAATGCAACGACAGCCTTCAAAGGCACAACCTTTGAGATATTTCCAAAATCTGGCCATAATGAGAAGTCTCTACGGAACCATTGACTAGCAAAACCGTGACTTCCTAAACGGTTTGCGCGAGGTTTCTGGGTATTTATGAAAAATCTCTGCAGTCAATCCAGAAAGATAACATATATATGCATTTGTAGAATTGTATTCAAATAAGTGTGTGGGTGGGTTGGTTTGATTAAATATAGATTAATTCACGTACACAAAATCCGACGTGAACCTTTGTGCATCTCGAACAATGTAGTGTCCCTGTGTGAACAATGAATTGTCAAAGAATATGTGCATAGGTGCCTAATACGCGCAGCAGTAGAGCCTAGCTTTGCTCCCGAGATAATAATCTAGACTAATAGGAATTGGTGTCATCCCGGTGTGACGTCACACCTCTAGCGCGATAGCTAAAAACGTTTGGTTGTCAAGGTGGTTGCTATATGCTTATCTCAGCTTTGGCTGGGCAGATTACAAAAATTTAAAAAGTTCAAATGCTGAAAAGCTACCTTGATACGAAAACTTATACAGGGACTTGACTACCTTTCTGGTACTGATAATGTACAATACATACATACATACCAGGGTTTCAACAAACTTCTAAATACAGGAAGTCTGGGACTTTTTGGGTAATGCTATTGGGAGTCTAAGCTAGAAACATGGTCTAAAATGGTTCAAATACATTCCAATGATAAGCAGAAGAATAATGTTCTTCTAATTGGAAGGTCAACTTTTAAAAAACCAAGCGGGCGATATATGTCATCCGATGATACCGACATCAAAATTAGGTCCTTCAGCGGCGCGCGTATAAGCGAAATCACATACCAAATCGAGAAATCTGTAGCCGATGAACGATACGATGGGATTGTGGTACATGTAGGAACTAATGATATCGGTCGTAAGAGCCTTGACAGAATGATAGAGGATTACACTACACTCATACAAACAATCCGTCGCCAGTCACCCGAAACACAGGTATTTGTATCATCACTGCTTCCACGCCCAAATGAACCATATGAAAATGATCTGGTCAGTGAGTTCAACACACAATTAGAATCACTAGCGGTGTGGCTCGCTGTGACTTTCATTAACCATTCTTTTATTTTCAGCAGCGAAGAGGGCCAAGTATATGGTGAGTTATTCTGGGACAATGTCCATCCCAACAAATCAGGAATAAATCTCCTATCCACTAACATCCAAGATTACATAAATTATTACCTTTTACAGGATTTTCGAAATGGAAGGACATGGAGGTGCTAGTTTTACCATCTTGCGATCAATCCGGTACACGGCCAGTCATATACAAACAAGTACCAATACAACTATCAAACCATTTCAGTTTATTACACAACGAGTCCATAGCCACTCCAGATGATGAGCCATACATAGACACTATCAACAGCAATACAAACACAAATACTGAACTGCATGTACATTCCCAGGCAGAAATTAGCACAAATCAATTGCCAAAACATTTACAATCAAACAACAATGGAAATTCTAAAACACTAACGAACACATGTATATACACAAATGCAGATAGTTTGATTAATAAAAAGGCTGAGCTCGAAACACTAGTACAGAATATTCGCCCTGCAATCATATTAATCACGGAAGCCTTACCTAAAAACACAACCATCAACATTAGTGAACTACAGATTGATGAGTACCAACTATCACTGAATAATAAACCATCAAGGGGAGTTATTATATATACACATGTATCACTAAATGCTCAATCCTGTGACATCTTGAATGACGATGACTTTACCGAATCAGTATGGAGTACATGGACGACACAACAAAAGGAAAGAATTATCATTGGTTGCATCTACAGAAGTCCCAGCTCAGATGGCTCAAATACACTTGTGCGACCCATTCTTGAATACTGCAACTCAGCATGGTCTCCAAGACTGAAAAGGCAATCGCAGCTATTAGAAAGAGTACAACGCAGAGCAACAAAACTTGTCCCACAAATCAGAGAGTATAGCTACAC
The DNA here is from genome assembly GCA_034401795.1 of Chaetoderma sp. LZ-2023a. Taxonomy (NCBI): domain Eukaryota; kingdom Metazoa; phylum Mollusca; class Caudofoveata; order Chaetodermatida; family Chaetodermatidae; genus Chaetoderma; species Chaetoderma sp. LZ-2023a. Next base: position 15,079,166 of record CM067362.1, read on the forward strand.
AGAAAGACTTGAAGCCCTAAATCTAATGTCACTGAAATATAGACGGTTTCGTGGAGATTTGATTGAAACATTCAAACTCATCAAAGATCTATATAATATTGATAAGAACTACTTTTTCGAACTGTCCAATGTTACACGGACCAGAGGTCATAGGCTCAAGCTCAACATAAAACGTAGCAGCAAAGATATTCTGAAGCACTCCTTCGCAAACAGAGTGGCACCACATTGGAATTCACTGCCAACAACAATAGTCGAAGCAACCACAGTCGAAATATTCAAGGGCAAACTAGACATCTTTTTCAAAGAAAGAATATTTGAATTTGACTGAACACAATTAATTGTGGTGTGGCTTTGGACGTTGCTGTTACACATATGCTTATACAACATATGTGAGCCGTCAATTCCCAAAGTCATAATACAATTATTACATCACAGTGGACTAATCTTGAAACAGCCTGTGCATCTACATGAACATGCACACATGAAGATAGCTACACGTGTTGTATCCAGACCAGGGTTGCCTGCCCTACCAGTTTAGCACTGAGGCAATAACAAGCCAATGGCTTATGCCTTGTAAATTGATGATGATGAATACACATAATTTGGTTAAAATCATTGGTTTTAGAGATATCAGGGGCAATAATAGGAAGTCCAGGACTATTTTGGTTTGTTTTGTGGAGTTCGGACATAAACATATATATCATTATATGTCATATATACATGTATTTAATACATGTCTTCCATTAAGCGGTAGGGCTGTCCCTTCTTTGATGGTTACATAGATATGTGGGTAATTCCACAACTACGGGACAAACTGATGTCCCTGTGGTGATGTGTGAATTGGGGAAGAATAAAAACAAATCAACACTTCTTAAATAATTGCCTAGTATATAGGAGATAATATCCACACAATATAGAATAAATTGTTTCGGTGAAAAAAATTTCTATGATGGAAGTCTATGCAAAATGTCAACTCTGTTACGGTCCCCAGATACTGTAAACAGTGTTACATGCTAACACATAACTTTGTCCACCCTACCTAATGGTCCATTTTATTTTACAGTGGTAAAGAAATATTCAAACTTTCATATGAAACTAATGTTTAAACCTACTATTAAAAATATTTATAAAATATGACAGCCCATGGCTTTGTCCCCGAAGTTTATGTCAACTCTGTTACAAGGTAATACAGAAGTGGTTTGTCTTACATATGGGAAGTAATTCGAAAGAAAAACATTTTGAAGAGTTACTTCCCTTGCGTATATGTCCTCTAAAGTTTAGTAGATCATAAATTCAAATACACTAAAGTCGGTAGATCGCTTGAAAGGTAAGTATCAGTGAGCGTACCTTTATTCTGTGTCAACACTGTTACATACATATATAAAAAATTTTTGGCCAATATGTGAATTCACTTTTATACGTGACTTAAGAGTATTGTTTACATAAATATTATACCATGTCAAAATATTTCCACATGGATGCAACCATATTGGATTCCATATAAGGAAAATTTGTCAACCCTGTTATTGTCAACACTGTTACGACGGCTAAAGTAACAGAGTTGACTGTGCATAACAGTATTGACATTTTTGGCCAATTTGACAAAAATATTTCACCTGCAACTCATAATTAGTTGGTACAATAGTCTGCATGCATGCATACATGTACATTCTAGGCTGTCAGTCATTTGAGCGATTTCTGACAAAGCTGGTCAAGTCAAAATCATAGCGTATCACATATATTTTACGTGATGTGCATAGATCTGTCATTAATCAAGTTTTTCTGTCTGTATGTTTGTCTCTCCATCAACATTGGATAAAAATATCCCACCTTTAAAATTATTATTATTATTAGGAATTTAATTAGGCCTATGCATGGGGCTGATTGTCAGTAGCGTAATTTCAGGGGGGGGGGGGCAATGTATGGAATATTTTCTGGAATTTTAATTTAGATGGTCAACAAATACAAATTTTGTGACAAAAGGGGGGTATGGCCTCATGCCCCCCCCCCCCCCCCCCAAAAAAAAAATACGCCACTGCTGATTGTGGATGGGGGATATGGGGTGGTGAAGGGGAGGGGGGGGGGTTGTGTTCTGCCAGAATATAGAATATAGTAAATACAAGATGTTTCACCTCTAGCGAGCACAATGCTAATTTCCATGCCTAGATTGTGGGAATGTACAATTTTTACACAGAGCTAAGCTAAACATGCATTAACACTAGTTTAGCATCATTAGTAGTTAAATGCCATGAGATTAAATATTGCTAGCTATAACAATGTTGACGGTAATAATAATAATAATAATAATAATAATAACGACGACGACGACGACGATGATGTCTGCTTTGATGATGACAGTGACGCAGACGATAATGATCGTGGTGGTGGTGGTGCTGCTGCTGTTGCTGATGATGATGACGATGGTCATGATGATGATGGTGGCGGCGGCGGCGGCGGCGGCGGCGGCGGCGACGACGACGACGACGACGACGACGACGACGACGACGACGACGACGACCATGATGACGATGATGGTGGTGATGATGATGATGATGATGATGATGATGATGATGATGATGATGATGATAATCATGATGATGATGGTGATGGTGTGGTGATGATACTGATGACGACGATGATGATGATGATGATGATGATGATGATGATGGTGATGATGATGGTCATGATGATGGTAATGATGATGATGATGGTGATGATGATGATGATGATGATGATGATGGTGGTCATGATGATGGTCATGATGATGATGGTGGTGATGATGATGGTGACGATGACGGTCATGATAATGATGATGATGACACTGATGATGATGATGATGGTGTTGATGATGATGATGATGATGGGCATGATGATAGGCCTAATGATGATGTTGATGATGGTGAGGATGATGATGAAGATGATGATGACAGCGACGACGACAATGGTCATGATGACGACGACAATGATGATGATTAGCAACCACATTAACATTAGGCTATAATTTTGATTACAGCCATCAGTATGCCATCGATGAGCGCAGCAGATAAACAGCGGCTATACCGAATGCGCAGAGATGCAGATCCCTTGCGAAGAGAACGCTATTTGATCAATGAAAGACGAGCATGGCAAGCGCGAAAAGATTCTGGGAAGGTTAAGACTCTTGCTCAGCTCTCTGAACGAGAAAAACGTAATAAGCGAAAATACTGGAAGAAGGCACAGGCTAGGTCACGAGAGCAAAGGTCCAAGAATGCTCTTCTTGCTGAGACGTTGTCACCACCTTCTACTCCAGATGCATCTGCTGCAGATGCATCTGCTCTTGAAACTCTAAATAGTACTGTAGACAGTGCAAAATTACGAGGCCGAAAACGGGTAAAGAAAATGAAATCAAAGTTGTACCGAGAGTTGTTTACCATGCGGATTGCTTTGCGAAAACAAACGCGCAAAACTGATATGTACAAAAAACGTTTGCAGAGATTAAATGAAAAAACTAAAAATAATATGCTCCAGAAGGACTCTCCCCGGTCGAAAACAAAGAAAGTGCTTAGTGAACGTAATTCTAGTGAGAAAGTTAGAAAAACATTAACATTCCATTATGCCTTAATAAGGGAACTACGAAATAAGTACACACAGAAACACTCAAATAAAGAAAAACAAATAATTTCCAAGGTTATCAAAGGAAACGTACTGAAAAAATACAAGCTATTGGAAGAAGCTAGACGGAGCTTTGGATTTTCAAGAAAACGGTTTAAGACTAACTGCAACCACCCACGTGGATTGGGCTACCACCGAAAACAACAACGGAACCTAAAACGGCATCTTGTGAAAGGGAAAATACAACATTTCCTTGAACAGGACATTAATTCTAGGGCAACGTCTGGGAAAAAGGAAACGATAACTCAAAGTGGTGTAAAAATGCAAAAACGATTTCTCTCCAAATCCCTCAGAGACTTACACAAAGATTTCTGCATTGTGAACCCTTTTACACCCGTTTCCTACTCTATGTTTTGTTACTTGAGACCTTTTTGGATTATGCATCCGCGAATTAATGACAGAGAAACATGTCTTTGTAACTTGCACGAGAACTTGAATTTTCAATACCAACGACTGGTTCAACTTGGCATTCTGAAACAGTCGAGCTTAGACACTCTAGTTGAAAAAATTGTTTGTGACAGAACAAATAAACTTTGCATGTACAGAGAATGTGCAAAGTGCAAGGACATGTCTCTCTTATTTGACCTCCAAAACTATACACATGATTCAAGTGTATGGTTCTGGAAGTGGGGGGTCAAGAGCGAGGAGCGAGAAAAGTTACAAAAGGGTGAAAAGGTCAAGTTCGTTGTGAAAGTAACTAGAAAGGAAAAAGTGGATGACACTTTAGGGAATTTAATTAAGTCATTCCAGGAAACTCTCAAACAAAAATTTACTAAACATGTATATAACCACCAAAACCAATACAGGTGGTATAGGAAACTGGTTGATAACACGTGTAATGCCTCACCCAATGATGCCCATTGCGACCAGAACGTTAGCGCAGAAGGGGAGGTCATTATACATATTGATTTTTCGGAGAACTACCAATGTAAATTTGCTGCAGAAGTCCAGTCTGTCCATTTCGGTGCATCCAATTGCCAAGCAAGTCTGCATACAGGTATTATGTATTGCAGAGATAAAAACACAAGTCCGACTATTAAGGTGCCATTCTGTACAATTTCATCGTCCAAACGTCATGACCCATCTGCAATTTGGGGACATTTAGATCCGATTTTAAAGCATATACGCACAGAATTTCCTAATGTTTCAACCGTTCATTTTTTTAGTGACGGCCCTACAACTCAGTACCGAAATAAAAAGAACTTCTATCTGTTCTCAAATGTAATATATGATTTTGGGTTCCAAGAAGGCTCATGGAATTTGTTTGAGGCTTCCCATGGGAAAGGTGCCGCTGATGGTATTGGGGCAGCCATTAAGCAGCGTGCCGATAGATTGGTGTCAACAGGAACTGACATTCCTGATGCGTTTTCTCTATTCAACTGCATGATCAATTCTGATACAACTATCAAATTGTTCTACATCAGGGACTCTGATATAGATAAATTTGACGATAGCATACCTGCTCAACTCACAGCCATTCCCAATACTATGCAATTACACCAGCTTGTCACAAGTGAACGAAACATTGTACATTGCCGTGTTTTAAGCTGTTTCTGCTCATACCCACACTTCTGCCAATGTCATACACCATTGGTTAAGTCTTTTGACACAAGTGCCATGAATCGAACAAAGACCTCACAGAATGTATGTATAAGTGAAAATACTGCTGAGGACACTGTTTTTTATGGCAAACCAGAAATGGCAGAGCCTGGAGTGTGGTGTATAGTGCAATATGATGATTGCCTGTACCCTGGCATTGTGTGTAACATTGATAATGATGACGGAAGCATTGAAATCAATGTCATACACAAGTCAGGGCAGAATAAATTTGTTTATCCCAAAAGGCCGGATAAAATATGGTATTCAGTCAATGATGTTCTTTGTACGATTAATGAGCCGACTATGGGTAAGCGGTTTCTGTCACTAGACAAGAAAGTATGGGATGATTATTTTGCTTAGATTAACAGTTATGCCTGCCAAATCTTGCTATGAATTTGTAGTTGTTACAGGTGATGCATTGCGTGTTTGTTCAGTTTGAATATAGTTAATTAAAGATGTTTCCTTCAAAATAACAATTTGTCCCGTCAACTCTGTTATATATGTCCACACTGTTATGTCTATGTCAACTCTGTTGCAATGCATACTTTTATTAACATTCTGAATATGCATCTCTCCATTCAAGATGTTATTATCAAATATTGTATGGCTAGTCAATGTGCTTATTTAATGCAAGTTGTTTCACAGATTGCTTACTAATAATTATCAGGAATGTGAAAATTCTAAATGGTGTTCAACATAATTTATATGCACAAGACATATATAGCCATGTGTAAGTTTAAATTACAGATACAATAGATTTATGTTATGATGCGTCTTAATATCAATTATCTGAACATATTCAGACATACATTAGGTGTTTAAATAGCAAAAGATTTGACATTATTAAAATTTTGGATTGTAACAGGGTTGACACAATATTGTACAACCCATTATTCTACTGAAGCTGCCCACCGTTATCGTGATAATCCATCGTGGCCATATATATATTCCGTTAGTAAACATATTCCTCTAACAAATTACACCAATGGCATTGAGATGGCTCACTTTAGCAATTTTGATTTTTGCCAACTACAGATTGTCCCATAGTTGTGGAATTACCCATATGCCACTATGTGCACAAACATAAAACACACGACATTCAAACACATATTTATGGCATTAATATTTAAATACACTCATACATATGTACTGACTTAATTAAACATATACTCTATAATTACATCATTATCTCATTTTATTTAAATTTAGTTTGGAGCGGTTTATTATTATATAGGACTTTTGTATGCTACCGAGGGTGGGGTGGGGGGCAGGGAAGAGCTCATCACTGTAATATAAAGTTGAGATAGTTAACAGTTGTTAAGAATCGATAGATGCGTTGATCATGTGTACTATTTAGGTGTAGTAGTAGTGAAAGTAAACTGTGAAGTATGTTTGTGTTTAGACTTATTACTTCAATTATTAGGTTAGGTTAGTTTATCTATAGTGGAAAAAAGCATTTTGTTCTAGTAAAGTAGAATCTGTATTATGATTGTCAAGTTAATCAGAGCGATCGGGTATTTAGACCTCATAACATCTTTAAACAACGCTTTTTATAAATAAAATTTGAGGATAAGCGCAAGATCGTCTTTTCAATTTACTTTGATCCGAGATTCTAAAATTATCCCGGGCCATGTATTATTATAAAAATACGTTTTTAACCTTTTAAACAATAAAGTTTGGATTATAACACTCATTTACGATTTTATAATTATTATGATCTTAATTTGACTGTTATGTTGCTGTCTATGGCAGTAACATGTTCCAGTTAAATTAATTATGAAATATTCAATAACATACCCTTTATAGTAGCCTTGAAATTATGATTCTTGGTATTCAGGGTTCTAAGGGTTAAACATATTACTATGATATTGCCTATCAACCATCATACATGATCTGACATGCATTAAAACATATACCTAGACACTAAAATCAAGACACTAGGCGATTAATGAGTCAAAATGTTGAAAAACTGTTTTTCAAATAGCGGCCATTTTGAAATCCAATATGGCCACCATAACGACAAATGAAAATTTGGTATCAAGTGATTTTGGATTCCCAGATGATTGAAGAATATTCCCTGAAAGTTACATGCATTAAAACATACACTAAAATCAAGACACTAGGCGATTAATGAGTCAAAATGTTGAAAAACTGTTTTTCCTGAAAATTCCCTGAAAGTTACAGCTACTATACCCGAAAATGCATATAAGTCTCAATTTTCCTACTCAAGGCGACAGACTAAGTCATAGTTATTCATTCATAGGGCACTATTGCTTTTTAACTGACATTTAATTTATTTGTATTCCCGTTTTTATTCCTTCTCGCTTGTGTCTATCCGTATACTTATATTCATTGTAGACATAAGATGCGATGTTGGCTAATGTTAAGAGCACCTTCTTGGGTGGTCTGTTAAGACAAGCGCATGACCACTGTACGATCAAACAAAATTATTATAAGACCACTTATTTAGGTGGTCCGTAAAGACAATGTTCCACTATACAATATGCCAACAATTATTGTCAAGACCACCTGCTTAGATCATCCAACAACTATTGTTAAGACCACCTGATTGGGTGGTCTGTTAAGTCAAGGGCATGACAACTCTGCTTAGGCGGTCCGTTAACCGTAAAGACAATTGTCTACAATTCAATCTGCCAACAATTATTGTTATGACCACCTGCTTAGCTGGTCCATTAATACAGCTGACCACCATATAATCATCCAACAACTATTGTTAAGACCACCTGATTGGGTGGTCTGTTAAAATACTCAATATATATTATGTATGACCAGCTACTACCTTCTTATATGGCCCATTATGGCAAATGTTCAAGAACATACTTATATTCACCCAGCAATAAGACAACCTATGTAGCTACGTAGGTGGCCTCTTATCTATGCAACACATTACTCTATTGTTATCATTACGACCATCTGCTTAAATGCGGTTGGCCACACTTAGATGGTGGTTTGTTCTGACTGATGTAGGTGGTTCATTAAGCGTATTCTGTGGTCCACGATAAGATGGTCGTCTGTTAAGATGACTGACTACAAAAGGCACATCTATACTTAAATTTACCAACAATTATAGCCGCCTGTGCGGTACGGTAAAACACTGGGTTCAATGCATGGGCATGTGTCTGTCTGATTAACACTTTGGGTAACCTTTACTTTGATGACCGCTACCTAGAGATGCGATTATACACTCTTCGTAATGATTGATTACCGTAATATTTGTATGTAGCCGCTAACAGTGGCAAGCATAGTGGGTGGAAACAACCTAGTTTAAGCTATAGGTATCAGAAAATTAGTCAAACACAAACCCATGTGTTTTTTCATGTTAGATGCTGCCGGCTATATGCATATTTTTATGAGTTGGCGAGTATGCATAAAATCATATTTGCTTGTCATCTTAAAAGCTTATCGTTTTTAAAACACTGGATTGCATGTGGCATTTTAAATACATCAATCTTTACATGTGTGTGACGGTCAATCAAATACTTTAAATAACTTAATCCTTTAACACCTGTGCCGGGTTATGGGGCGGCAGTGTACGAATATGCTTTCATGTTGCTTAAGAGATTTTGACGTTTACTCAAAGAATAATAGGCCATCAAGTATAAAGGTAAGGTAAACATGTTAATTATTACATGTTTCCTGAAATTCATAACTCGATAGTCGCACAACCTCGCAAATATTAAATTGTGTAACTAACAGGCATCAAGGTTTGCTGTGTGAACCATGTGGTAGGTGGCATCATAGTATATGCGGAACTAACATCACGAAGGCAGTTTATCGTGCAGCAGTAGCCAGTGGACCGCCATTAGATTTGCAGTGCGATGAATGTCTGGAGACTACAGCTAATGATGTGTTTGAACCATCAGAAGAGACAGCGTACCTAGCGGAAATTGAAGGCGAGACAATTTCTACATATGATGAAGATGATTTTCATCACATCTTTCACAGCACAGCTATAATGCCATCATCACCAACTTCAAACTTATCATCACCAATTTCATCGCTACTATCGTCTCCACATACTCCCATGTTATTATCACCATCATCATCAACATCAGGATCACCACGATCGCCCATGCAAATTGGATCTCCAGCATCGCCAGCTTGCCTCCATGATCTCCAACGCCTTCAGATTCAACTGCCAAGTTCAATCTGGAATAAGTGAACTTGTGGAGATGCAGTATCCGGTCCAAGAGCCTTTGGTGCAGGGCTACACTGCTCCAGAAAGGCGATAACTTCTAAACATGTATGCTATATTGTCATCGTCGACATTGCTATTATCATCATCATAATCGCCATTTATAATCAACAAGATCAACATCTTTTGTAATGAATTTAATTTTAATATCGTCGTCGTCTTCATCAACAATATTAACTTTTATATCATAGCTGTATACAACATATCATGTTGAACGGCTTAGGATATTTTAATGAAACTTGGTATATACCTTACTTATGATACATAGATGTGCTATTTCACCTAGGTCCAAGATTTTGGGTGAAAATGGGATTTTAATGCAAAGACCTTTGTAGCATATCATACAAACCTTGTTGCTTCCAGTCAAATTATTTTCAAAATATTTTAAATCATGTGCGTAGGAATCATAAAATATTATTATTAGGTGCACTAGCACATCATCATCCAGCTTCTGCTGACATAACAACTGCGACCAAAATTAGAGCAGCTATTAAAGACCGAGGCGTAGGAGATATGTTTACGTCTGCGAAGACACACACTACGTACGAATAGAAATGAACTTATCAATATCTTACAGGGATTAGACCTGCCTGAACGGATACTTAATCCTTTCCATGCCGGACATTGTCCTCCAGAGATAAAGACATGGCGTGGATTCCGGACCAAGATGCTACACATGCTATCAAATGCTAAGGTCTGGTACGTGGATGCGACCTTCAAAGTTGAACAGATGGCATGGATAGAGCATACAGATCCCGTTATACGATTCGGTACCACGTAGAAATCCCATGATGTATGCATAATTCTGGTAATTAGCCAAATATGCCATGATGACTCATAACCATTAGTTAGCAAAGCCAACTATAGTTCTTTCATGAAGTAATCCTGATGAGTTAATACTTGAATGGTTAACGCTCTTGTCACAACAGAATAAATGTGGGAAGCTGGGGTCATCATGCACAGATCCAGTCCATGCCATAAATTAATTAATCTTCCGATTGCACTCTTCGTGAGAAGTCATCTTTCATAAAAGCGTAACATCACAATTGAAATTCATTGTTAGAAGCTAGAAATTATGTTAGAAAAAGTTTGTTAAAATTGAATCAGTATTAGTTGAGAAATCGTTTTACAACTAAAGTATACTAGATTTACAAGACTGCAATATGGCTCAATTAATGTGCATCAATAAAATATTATATACAATTTTGAGAAGTGTTATAGTTAGTTTATTTGAAGCAAGCGAAGGCAGACAACCTTCCCAAACTCGATCAAAATTTAGTAACCACTCCAGAGGAATCGTGAGTAAGAAATAGAAATCAATCAGTTTATGAAAAAGAATCGACAGACTCCCAATTTTTCAACATGTATATCTTAATACACCGCTTTGCCCATAACTTGGGAATACTAGCAGATCGCGTTATAGACCACAGGGGTCATATAAGGGAGGTGAAGGGGAAATACGTCAGGCCGGGCCTAAGCGATCCGTACTACAGGAAACATACCGCATAGCACGGGATGCATTGATTAAGCTCGGCAGAGAGGCGTCAGTTAATATCATCTCCCATCTACAGTAAAATTGTATCATTTTAACAATGGACATATTACCAACAACAGGTAAATGGGCAGGGGCAGTTGTAAATATGACAACCAAAGAGTTCTCTAGTACAGATTCTTCCAGGTGACTATATGTGTATCTATGCTGTAAACCATAAGACGAGTTATGCGGGTGCAATAAATTTATTGTTATAATGTTCATTGTTTAAGTACCTGAATATATGTTGTCAAATTAACAGTATTTGTTTCATCAAATATTCATAACTCTAACCCTTGCATGACGAACAGTTTTTACTAAATATTCAGTAAACAGGAGCTATGACTGATCAAATGTATTAACATACTTGCGCAGAGGGTTTATGACCATATTGCGTGGGAATATCAGACCGTCTATAATTCGCAAGATGATAGTTCTGGACAAATATCCAGTTATCAGGCAAATTAGCTAGCCATGACTCAGAAAGCGTGGTAAGCAATGCACCTTTGAACAAGCCAAAGTATTGAGATAGTTGATTGCATATCAGCAGTACTGGATCAAGGCACCGAGGAAGATCAGTGTGTGACATCTAGCAATGCATCTACAACGACGACTGATCATTGCACCTTTCATTCCATTAACTGCAGACGTCCATGAAGAGGAAATCTCTTTCATGATTGAAGAAGGTATAGCGCCTCCATCTGAGCCCAGTAACTGAAGTTGTTGAACAAAACAATAATACCCCTCAATAAACTCCTGATGGCGAGGCTTTGCCTTCTTTGGGCAGTGGACCAACAATGAAATTAGGGAGACAGCGAGCATATACACTTGAACACCGGGTAGCTATTATCGCTAAAACAAATATATGACTGTCCGAAATGAATTCTCCAAGAAAAGAAAGTGAATGATATTTTTTGAATATGTACTATTTGAGGACAAAAAAAATGGAACAAAGTCAGAATAAACATTTTATTGATCACTTTTTACATCATAAAGACAGTCACACACTTTTTAACACATTGGGGAGAGATATACCGTGGTAATTTCTGAAAAAATCTCGAAATTTGGCAGTGTGCTGCTGATGTTTTGAGACAAATATGTTACAGTAGAGGGAAAAAGCAATTCCCTATAGCAATATAGACGCGAGTAGTCATAATAATGTAAGATCAGGGCAGTCTCTCCTATTGAAATGATTGCATACTTTACGTAGATGGTGGTTGAGTACGAATGAACACATTTTCTTGGAAGCCCTATTGTAATCTATATCCTAACGAATGAACACATTTTCTTGGAAGCCCTATTGTAATCTATATCCCATCCACAAGCTGGATGCGATACTGCCAACAGGAGCTAACATTGCAAAGGATAACCGCTATAGCCAAGCAACCAGCACTTTTTCCCCAACAAATCACCTTGAAACCTGTGCCTCGACCATTCCCTATTAATGGGTCATGTCACCTGCCAGGAAATTTGCAGAACAAACTAGTAAAGCTGAAATGTTTATAGATAATATCATGAATATTCTAGCTAGCCTTTTAATAAAAATTTGGTATGTAGACTTTTTGATCCCACCAATATAAATATCATGTTGCAATCTGCGAAGCGGGCATACGCACGTGAAATTTGTATTGGAAATCAGTGCAAATTTAACCTACATAGGGCCTATGTCTGTTTCGTATGCCTGTTTTGCTGAAGTAGCCTACAGTCCAGCATTTAAAAAGCAAACATGTCACGCAAGAAGAATTTTGATCAGACTGAAGTTCTGAAATTGCTATCAGAGTATAAAGAAAGCAGTGGAATTTTGAATTCTAAATTGAAAACTTCTTCAACCTCAAAGCAGAAAAAAGAAAAGTGGGAAGAAATATGCAGGGCAATAAATGTTATAGGCCAACAACAGAGGACAGTAGATGAAATAAAGCACAAATGGAAAGACTTGCTGTCAAGGGCGAAGAAGGACTATTCGAACCGTAAACGGCTGAAAACGGGAGGTGGTCCGAAACCGTCTGAAGGCATATTTTCTGATCTCATCCTTGACATCATTGGTGACAGCTCTCCCACTTTAGAAGGAATAGCGTCGGGATGGGTGTCATCTATAGACACTCCGGGTACATCTACAGACATCTTCACCCTCGGAAGAAGGTAATTCTGCTGCTCCTTCTGTTGCGCCAGCTGCTATTGTTGCTACTGCAGACAATGATGATACCGATGCTGACAATGATCACGATGATGCAGAGGTTGTAGAACTGACGAAGCGGGTTAATGAATCATCCACCTTGCAGAGTAAGTAACAATAAAAGCATTGATAAACACCTTAAAAATTAAGCCCCACCCCGTAAATATGGGCTAATGAGCTGTGCTTTCCTTCAGCCATTCATCACTTATCAAACCACGATTGGGCAACGGCATTCAGCAACCCACAGCTTATCCATTTCACATATTGTTCCTATCATCTGACCGGTGATCTATGTCAAATTTCATTACAATCAAACATTTGCGTAAGAAAATATTAGCCCTTACTTTTACGTGTTTATCTGTTAGCAATCCCATCATTCAACGACTGGCAGTACAATACACATATATGTTTCGATCACTACAGCTATTGTGTTTATCCGTAAGCTCCTTTTGAGTTTGAAATACCTCATTCTGGACTTTGTGCATAGAACACGGACTCTTGTATTTAATAGCATTTGTTTCATTTTAATGTTTCATTTTTAGTCCCAAAAATTATGCGTAACTTACTGACATCGGTGGTAATAAAAACAGAAACTATGTACGAATAACATATGCAATCACTGTATCTGTCAATAGACTTACAATGTAACGACCATATAGTACCGCATCAGAGAAAGGTGCTGTAAGATAAATGACCCTTACTGTTGAGAGCTATGAAGTGTTTAATAGGGGAAATGTAAGTATGTCTACTAGAGATTAATACGTACATTTCATTTCATCTATTAAAGACTTATAATTCTTTCAAAATAAATAGTGTAACAAATCAAATTTGGCGTGAGAATAAAGCCTATGTATTTCTTGCAGTGATAATGCATGCTCATAGAAATATTTTAGATAGATTTACAGACAGACGGAAGGTTGGATGCCTAAATGGATGGACGGATGGATTAATGGACGGACGAACATCTTTGTAAATATGTTACAAGTTTTCATAACAGTGTTAACAAATCTTTAATCACAGGTTCAAGTGCACCGAGTTGAAATCTGTCCGCTCCGCCATCAAGGGAAGCAAAGAAAGTGAAAAGATCATCAAATGAACCATCGCGTGAGCAACTGCGCTGTGAGCTCCTGCAAGTTGAAATCAAAAAGGCAAAATTAGAAACTTAAAAAATTGAAATTGAAAAAAATAAATTAACAAAAGAAATTACAAAATTAGACTTAGAAATTCAGTTGTTACAACAACAAAGGCAACAACTTTACCAACTACAACAGCAACAACAACATCAGTTCAGCTATAGTCAGTCCTTGTCACATTAAATAAAAGTGAATGCCATACAGATATTATCAATAGTTTTAAAGTTTATTATCCCCACCTTTTGAAAAAACGTCGGGGATATTAAAATCGCCTCCATCTGTCTGTCCGTCATCTCCTAAACCGTCAGTTGGAATTCAACCAAATTCGGTATATGGGTTACCCATATCATTGTGGTCTGTGACGCGGCCAGGAGAGGGGGGGGGGGGGGGGGGGGGTGTCAAAAGGTCAAATATCCTTAAAAAACGGCATCAAGCTTTCTCCCCCAAAACCGTTGGTAGGAATACAACAAAATTTAATCTATATTGGTTACCCATATGATTGCGGTCTGCAAAACAACACATATTTGGCTCCACCCCAAGGTGGCATGGGATGGGGGGGGGGGATCAAAAGGTCAATGAGCACGATGTAGGCCTAAGCGAAGGTTAATTACAACAGAACAGTCATAAAGTCGATTTGTATGGTTTATATAATTAATAGTATGCATGTATGCCGGGGCTAAAGATGGTGTCAATATGATGATTAGGTCCCCATTGCTCTGACTGTTCATCCATTAGTCCACATGTCTTTCCAAATGTCCATCAATCCACATGTCTGTTATGTTTTTAAGTGATTACAAAGACATGTTTGTTGTCATATTACAAGCTACTTTATTGGTCAGTTTAACTGGACAGGACTATATGCTTGCCTACCGTCTGTCCATCCGCCCGTCCCTTTCTCTCCCCTAGAATTTTTCACTTTGCCTGAACATCTCGAACCTAAACCTGCCAGAGGTCTTTAATATGACAGATCCGGTTCGAGTATTGTGTTTGTGTATCAGATATTAACAGAATAAGTCTTTCTATCTAATAGGATAATACATTAAAGATACACACTCACACTAGATAGAAAGAATAAAATAAATTATATTGTATACTTATAGATGCTTATATTGTGTACCTCGGTGGATTAAAACAAAATAAATCTTAACTTATGAAGATATAAGTCCGTGTACGATAACTTCGTTCCGTATACTTGCTATATTTGTAAATATCTAAAAAGCTACATAGCTTATCTAAAAAGCTACGTAGCTCTTTCGCAATAAAAATTATTTTGAGCAGCATACATAATTATATCTTCATAAATTAGAATTTATTTCGGTTCAATACATCGATGTACACATTATAAGCCTCTAAAAGTATACAATACACATTTTTTTAGCGTGAGCCTGTATCTTTAAATATTAGATGACAAGCAGACATAATTAAAATTATGTTAGAAAGAAAACATGTGGTTCATGTCGGCACATGATATAGCAAATATCTTTTGGCTACAATGCGAAAATGTTCTGTAGTGGCCTTGTGATATTGGATCTATGCCTTATTACCAGTGGGTAAACTTTGCTTGAGCTTGATGTTACGAGGTCGAATATGTATATTAGATGTTTTTGGAGATACAGAGTGGAGAATATTTTACATAGCTGCATCAAGCTGAGCGTTGCGTTCAGCTTGATACAGCTATGTAAAATAGTCTCCACTCTGTATCTCCAAAAACATCTGGCTGTAAAAGCAAGACTGTAAATGCAATCTGTGTGTCTGTCTGTCTATGCTTAAATCTTATTCAGCATCATTGCCAAAATTTTAGGCCAACGCAATAAACAATGATTAAGCAATTTAATAATTATCGAACAGACGACAACTTACTTGATCTATTCCTTGTCTGTTGTCATATCATTATCATGGTCTAACTGAATACATTTTGAATTAGCTGCCGCCGAGCAACACGTCCTGGGACATCGGCATGATGGTTGACATCATTTGCCTGTACATTTTGCCACACTATGTCATCCTCTGGCTCTACTCCAACCGC
This sequence comes from Chaetoderma sp. LZ-2023a, assembly GCA_034401795.1. Classification (NCBI taxonomy): domain Eukaryota; kingdom Metazoa; phylum Mollusca; class Caudofoveata; order Chaetodermatida; family Chaetodermatidae; genus Chaetoderma; species Chaetoderma sp. LZ-2023a. Next base: position 15,095,495 of record CM067362.1, read on the forward strand.
ACGGATGCAAATGTTATGCATCACAATGGAAGCCAGGATCACGTCACATGCACGTTCTGGTCTCATTCTGATTCTGTTTAGACTGGTAAACCTGCGTTTGAGCACGCCATTGCATCTTTCGATGACAGATCTCGTGGCCATATGAGCTCTGTTGTATCGTTGTTCTGCTTCGCCAACAGGATTGGTAACTGGCACCATCAGCCACCCGAGTAAAGGATAACCACTGTCACCCATTGGTGACATTGGGATGTGCGTTCCGTCAACACATCCAACGACATTCGGAAATCCTGCAATTTCATGGAACCCTAGACATATCCTATATTTGGATGCTCTTGGAAGTGTCTGTAAATCTCACTTTCGGTTAGTATCCGAGTCATGTGTTGATCCTGGCCAACGAACTACACAGTTAATTATTTTCAACTCATTGTCACATATCAGTTGAACATTGATGGAATGTGTCCCCTTTCGATTGACGTATTCCCATTCATTATTTGACGGAGCTGTTATTGGGATGTGCGTTCCGTCAACACATCCAACGACATTCAGAAATCCTGCAATTTCATGGAACCCTAGTTTCACGTTTTCTACTACTTCCTGTTCAGTGGGAAATCTTACATACTGCTGCAGCCGGGACTTCAAAAGCAACACAACTCTGAATTATCCTACAAGCAGTTGTATGGTCTATGTTAACCATATCGCCAACAAGATTTTGGAAACACCCACTGGCTAAGAACCTTAATGCAACTAGCATTTGTAATTCCACAGGAACAGCACATTGTTTGAGTGTTGGGCATTGTAAATCCTCTCTAAGTTCGTTAATTAGTGCCAGCAACCTATTCCTGGACAACCGAAACCGATCATATAACTCCACATCATCGTAAACATCTAAAGGATTCCTTCTATCACAAAAGATTCTTTCTCGTCTAAAAGCTCTACGATATTGTAAATCGCCAAACCAGTGAACAATTCCGCCCATGTTTGCTCTGTGACTGAACTTTCCTAATGAAATATACACTATGTCTACCACCTAGGAGGCATGAGTTTGCGACCATTTTCCAGACGCAGTTTACTCTGTGTCAGTTTTATGTACTCGGCTTAATTTTACGCCTGTAATTTCCGACCGGCGTACAATTGACGTAGGTGTAATTTATGCACTTGGCCCCTGGTTATTTGACTTAATCTGTTGCGATATTTTTAAAATTGTGAATCATTATGCTTTGTCGGACATTTAATGAAAGTCAAGCGTAGCTTATTCTTTCTGTGGCAGGCAGCTATCAGTCCTCTTGTCAGTCATGGTTTAGTTGGGACTGGCTTAAATCTTTTAACTCGTCTTAGTGAAAATCCAGATTAATACATGTTAGTTCATATAGAACGGAATATGTTATAGGCATCTTCACATGACTGAGATTCTAAAACTTGATCCCAATTGATATTTTCCATATTACTTTTGAACTTTTCTATGTTTTCTTTTTTAAATCTGTACTTGTTACTTCTTTAATAAACGATCTTTGTCTTATATTTTCTTTTTCGATATGATAGATTGGTAAATGGTCTGAAATGTCTGCAACAAAAATACCCGATTGATTTCTGTTGCTTAGTGTTATTTGAGAGAATATTATCAATAATAGATGCTGTGTCATCAGTAATTCTTGTTGGTATTAGCCTTATGCTCTTACTAAATTAAGGAAATCTTGGGTGTAAAAAGTATTGTGTTTCAGTAGATCAATATTAAAGTCTCCTAAAATATAAGATGTTTTACTTTCATTTTGTATAGTATGTAGGATTTTTTCTAGTATTTCAGCAAACTTATCGATGTTACTTCCAGGAGGTCTGTAAGTAACACTGGATAATTTTATTCTTTACTTTTTCCATAGGGATCTCGATGAAAATGGTTTCAATGTATTCTTCTATTATTGACAGATCTTCCCTCAAAGTACACTGCAAGTTGTTTGTATGTAGATGCCTACACCGCCACCCTCTTTAGTAGTTCTGTGATTCTCAATTAGTTTAGTTTTTTAGATTAATTAAGCAAATGGGTGGGTCCGGTTGCTAAATTCAGTTGCACTAGAGTCTAAGAATGTGTTCATTTTATCAATATTTTTCTGGACAGATATGGTATTAAAGTGGATTTCAGAAAATGAGTGTCTGTACTCTTTTTTATATTGTCATTAAATTCTTCCTGCAGTATATGATCAGGGTACCTGTTTCTAACAATTGCTCCTTTTTGCATTCTCCCACACGCATTGTTTTTGTGACATCTTCAAAACATGTTTATTTCAATATATATATATATATATATATATATATATATATATATATATATATATATATATATATATATAATTTCTACAAACAATTTAAAGATTTGATCAAAATGTAGCAGAAAAAAGTAATTGTTTTACCTATCTTTTTATTTGACGTGTGAAAAACATTTTTCTGAGGGTCCATAAAAATGTTCATAACTGCTAAAGAAATGAAACAAACTGGTCCAGTTTTCGCATCAGATGCCATATGCCAGTTGCTGTCAAACATGATATGTTGATAACAATAGTTCTTTTCTACGGATGCGCCAGTGCTTATATTATTTTCAAATCTAGATTTATTTTTTTCACGCACATGCCCAATCCATACATGACCATAGTTTCTATATACAATAAAACCTAAAATAATTTTTAACGTTTTATGGTATCCATAACAATCCTTATTCCCATTTTAAACACCAGATTTACTACTTTAATTAGAGCAAGGATACAGAATTTTGATTTTGAAAAAGGGGTTGCTGCTGTCTATGTATTGCGAAAAATTTAATTTGACCCGGTCTAGATGTACTACAATAACTTAAATTGTGCTTCCTTTTTAGCGGTGTTTGTATCATAATTTTTGCTGACAAACTCCTTTTGCCATATCAAATACAGTGATGTCATATCACCATCTTACCGCTAGAGAAATAATGAATTTACATCCCTGTTAGAAACTGGTACCTAAGTACACAAAGACCCTTTGAAACCCGATAATGTTTGGAGGAATTAAAAACTTTTAATTCATGTTATTTCACTGAACACTTGTACATTACTAAATAGAAGTCATTTCTTGACAAAAGCTTTACATTCTGATGCAATCAGCAAAACCGTCTATACCCTGTTGGAAACCGATACTCGGACCATATAATCACATTTTGGTTGCTTAAAGTTGATTTCTTCATCAACATTAAGTTTGTATTTATATTTGTATAATTTGCACTTAGGATATTTAGCACAAATTCAGAATTATTATAAATATGATTCTCTGTGATGCATTCCATTGTATCAATACGTATAATTGCATCACTACAGATGGAGATCCATTTTATGTTGGCCATGGTTATCTTAGAATGCATTTTTGGGAATGTTGCTATTTAGTATCGCGTGAAGTCACCTGAATCCAACTCGACCTTATTGATTAGTTGTGCCTATTTATCAGCCAAGGGAGGTAATTTCACTATTTGAATCACGTGATACAACTGAAAATGTGGGATTAATGAAAATCTTTCTCAGCGAGCATTAATTTGATCTGTCTTATACATTTTATATTATTACAGTTATATTAGCATTAAATTGATCATTATATGCAATATGGAAAGTACTCAATTCGGCAGTTTCGAAGAGGCAATGGATGCTCTTCGCAATCATGAATTACAGAATACAGATGGAGTCACAGTTCGTGGTTTTGAGAAGTTGAATTCACTGACAATACAGCATTACAGTCAATCACAGCATTACAGTTAATCATGAATAATCTTTCATTTCCTCATCCAAAAAAACCCTTTACTGTAACAATTGTTCCATTGGTGGGTCAATAATGTCAGGGATGGCTGCCACATTGGTCACTGTTGTTAAGGACATAAATATTTTTGTATTAGTTATGTTAGTGGTAAATATGATTGCCTCCTTGGTAATATTGATCAGGGCGATTGCTCCATCAGTCTATGACAACAGTTATGCTTGCCTGATGGACCAATGATATGTGATGTGAGCACAGACACTTAGGACATTTATTGCCTATAACCTTACAGTAAAAGAAGAGAAGGAAGAATCACGATATTTAGCACACATATTCATATATCAAGTGACCCTTGTGACCTAGATAGTTTATCATTTGACCTCAAACTCAAAGCAGTCATAAACTAAGTGCATTAAGACAGCGTGCAAAGGTGTGAGTCAGCATCTTCTAGTTTTTATTGCACTCGTGAGTACCTCATACGTCATTCACAATTATTAGGGAATTTTGGAAAAGAGACCACGTACACATAGGCTATAAAGCTTACATGTACTAAGTGTGATAGCTGAGCATCAAGGGCCTTAGGCCTGTTGTAAGACATTAGTGTTAAATTTACAGCTAATTTATTATTTAACAGGTCGTTGGATTACTGGGGACGCAAGATTTCAGTTAGTGATCCGAATACATCATCCACAATAAAGTGCAAACAAACTATGGGGTGAGAAGACAAATTTGGTAGGTGCAGAATTCGATGGACCAGTCATACTGAAGAATATCATTGTCGATAGTTATCACAGCATAATGCTAGTTATACGGAATACATTTGGAAATTAGTATGGTAGACATAAGAATTTAAAAAACTTGAATTAAAGGTAATTTCAATCCGAAATAACACTGTTTTGTTTGTCATTATTTTTTGCGACTCATTGCTCATAAATGATGTGTTAAAGCAACGAAAACGAACAGGACAAAATGGTGCATTCAAATGGATTTCAGCAATCAACTTTCTTGTAAAATTGGTCCGAATATGAGTTTATATGATAAATAGAATCTCAAACCTTGTCCAATTTAATATCACTATTATCAACTTTGTACTCAATAAATCTTGTGCAATGTGATATTTTTCAACTTGTTTGACAGTAGTGATATTAAATGGGAGCTTGTTGAAATTAGTAATTAGTTTTTGTTCATCTCAATGTCAAGCATACTAAGTTTATATTATATACGTATACCAGGGCTTAAAAAATATCCATATTGTCCGGACATGTAACTAGACAATGTATTATATGTTGATGATTGATAGCTCACAACAGCTCATTCATGCTACATCATATTACAGAAATACAAGGGGAAAACTTGCGTTTCTTAAACTAGAGCTTGTACCTGAGCTGATGTCCAGTTTCCTCTATCCTGGAAGCATGTGTGGCACAGTCTGAATTCACGCTATGACGTCATAAGTAACGTGAATTGTATGCGGTGTCAAAATTCATAATTTTAACAGTGATGGGGTTTGTGAAAATGTGTCAAATTCTATTAATTCATAAAATATGAACAAGCATTATTTTGTGTATGTCTTTATTGAAATCTAATTCTGATTCAGTCAGTATAAGCCTATTCGGAGGGGTCGGGGGCAGGGCTAAATAATTGTGGGAGGCCCTTATCTGGTGGAGGAGATGACGACTACTAATACTAGATATAATAAAAAACAATTTGCCAAACTGTTATTGCGTATTGGGAAAACTATTTGACAGACGGCACCAGCTTCCAGTCAAATTGCTTTTAAAATATTCAACAGGATACGTATATTATGACTGTAAAGCAGGATACTGGGATGAAAATGTTTAAATGGGTAAACTGACGTAAATGAATTTGATTTACGGGTCCCACATTTTCAAGGCCTCTTACCTTCAGCTGGCTCTGCTCCTTCGTCCTCTCTTTAATCTTCTCTAATAATAAACAAATGCATGAAAGGACTCAATCCTCACGTTGCAGCCTCCTTTTCTCGCCATGCAGGGACGGCTCGCCTCATCTGCCGATATTTCCCGGACTGTATCTTGTCAGCCTCCATCTGAGCAACTGTCTTGACACGCTTTCCCATCCTCACGTCTGAAAAGTACATTTTAAAATGTGTACTCGGTAAAGTTCTCAAATGGTGAAACCATACATCTCCCGAAACCGTATGTCGCACATTCCTTTGAAACAGATTAACCCGCATTTATACAGTAAAATCAATGTTTGTCATCACCTCTGGCATGTAAAGGTTGGTTTATACTACAGGAATACTATACCTAGACAAATAAATGTCAATGATGGATTGTAATTTTCATGCTTATCATCAAGATAATAATTATATTTTTCTGTGCATCACATTTTATATGGAACACGTGAATGCTTTGTAATTATTATTCTAACAAGATATCGTATTAGGCTGTTCATTCTGCCAGTAAAATAAGTTTATAGAATTGTAACATTGCTGCAGAAAGGCTACCTTCAATACATGTGTGATATGATGAAACCATACGTCTACCGAAACCATACGTCATACATCACGCTACCCAACCCATGACGTTATAACTCTCTGGTTATTACTTAGTGTCACGAGGCACGCTTTATTGTGACAAACATCGCTAAATTGCCCACTAACATACACAAATAACAGTCTATTGGCAATATCATAGAAAAATACTTACATTGTAACCTCAAATCGGGAATGTCCGGATTGTTTTGTAAATTACGACCAATTATTGTCTTCACGTTAGTGTCTTTGGTTACTGTGATTAATTACGTAGAGCCACTGTGCGCATGCGCTCACATGTGAGAAAACAGTTGTATGGTTTTGGGCGATGTACGGTTGTGATTAAACAATTAATTTGCAATGAAACAAATTGCATTGCAACTTTGCCATTAGGTGTACCTTAAAGTATGCGGTAGATGTCCAATTAATAATTCTTGCTAATCTATTAATCGATTCTTACAATGTGTATTAAAATGTGATATGTACGGTTTCATAAAAAGCTTCCCCAAATCGGTTTCCTGACTAGCCACGCATTATTAGCCAGCAGTTGTTACTCATATCATCACAGGTCTTAAGTATCCATCTAGGGCACCACGTTGAGTGTGAAATATACACTATTTGGAGATATGTTGTGCTGCATTTGCCTGTATGAATCACTGCAGATGTACGGTTTCATAAAACTTAGCAAACACAAACATAATCAGGAAGATTCAGGGTTTTCACCTGAAGTTTTAATTTGTTGGCCAATAATTCGTCAGTTATTGGTCATAATAGATAAATATTAACTGTATGCCTCATTTACTTTTCTCCAATATTAAATACATTTTAATTTAGTGATGGCATTTATATTGCATAAAAAGCACCAGAATGTACTCATTTATCGGCGACGGTACTCAGATTTTCCACGCTACATACACAAAAGTATGGTTTCCCAGAAAGCCCTCATCAGAACGCATACGTACAATATAACCACAGTCTTCTAATACACATTAAATATGTTATGGCTCTAAACATGGTTTGTCACACTTTAGTGAGAACTGACCATATGAAGGGTCAAGTTTTATCGAAATCCATTCAGCAATAAGAGTAACGATTTTAGGATATAATGGTGGGTGCCCTATTAAAACCCTGCAAGGTAGTAAATAGAAAATGTGCTTGGTAATGATGGCAAGTGTTCCTTCTTATGTATTATCAGGATCCATTAGTCAGCAACATCAGGGCAGTGAATTGAAAATCAGGATTGATGTCAAGATGTACCAATAGAATATCAGTCTAAAAATTTATTAATATCCATTAATCAATAATGGAGGTGTAGCGATTTAAAGATGCATGCCTTTATAAAACCCACCCAAGCTATGCATATTCCCTTCAGATTTTATCATGTTACATTAACGTTAACCAATTTTAACAACAGCTAGCCGAAGCGTACACAAAGAACAGACCTAACTATCATGTATAAAATCAGACTCGTACTCAACCACCATCTAAGTAAAACTAGTGGGCTAATGATTACGCACATGCAATCATTTCAGTAGGATAGACTGTCCTGATCTTACATTATTGTGACTACCCGCACTATATTGCTATTGGAAATAATTTTTTCCCTATACTGTAACATATTTATCTTAAAACATCAGCAGCACATTACCAAATTTCGAGATTTTTCAGAAATTACCACAGTGTATCTCTCCCTGATGTGTTAGAAAGTGTCACTCTTGACTTTATGATGTAAAAAGTGATCAATAAAATGTTTATTCTGGCTTTGTTCCATTTTTGTGTCCTCAAATAGTACATATTCAAAAAATACAGGAGCAGTGAGATTAGGAAAAGCGTTCACTGTGGGTTTTTTCTTGAGGAATTCATTTCAGACAGCGTCATATATTTGTTTTAGCGAAAATACCACCAGAAGTTTGCGTCATTCAGTGAATGTGAGATTACTAATCGTTGGGGAAAACAAACTAAGTCCATTACTTGATCCCATCATTTTATTGTTGCCTGTAGAATGTAGAATTTTCATAACTGAAAGATACCATGGTGGGGTGATTGATGGGACAATCTCTCGATGCCATTATCAAGATTATGTAAGTTAACATGTCATAGACTTGGACTTTGATCGTGTATGGTATACATTTACCATTAAGACCCACAGCCAGGCCATCATATCATGGGGTATGTGTAAGAAAAATGGCATCATCATTCTAGCAGACTGCGACACCAAATGTTTCTTTTATTGTCCTCGAGCCTGACCGATATATGCTAATCAGTTGAGTAGTAATTAGGTCACCAATTTTGCATGCTGCTTAAAAGCGGGTAAATGTGCATTCTTGTGAATGAAAAAGTTTTAATAAAGACTTAAAAAGGGAGTATTGGACAAATAGAAAGGACAATATCATTTATATTATTTATTTGATGAAATGTCGTTAATGTGACAGTTGACTAGTAGTAGACAAAGGACAATTATAAATTAGAACACATTTACGGAAGTAATTGTAAATCTGCGATGTCTGGCCATTGAGGATCATTTAATATCTTCTAATATGCCCCAATGGCCATGCATAATTAAAGTAAATCCATTTCTGCAAAAAAACCTGTTAACATTTGATACCTAAGGGTTGACCTTGAGCTCGGATCACTTCAAAACCATCACCCTGCATATGTGGTAAAGGTTTCATGAAAATCAAGGAAAATGCTCTGAAGTGTCAAATAAACGAGAAATTACAAAGTCCGTGGCATCAAAATATAACATTTCATTCAATCTAAGACTAAACCAGCGTGTATGGATTAAAGGGAGGTACTCTATGTCAAAAAGGAAAACTGGTATCTTGCAACTTTAATGAGTGATCTTGCTCCTGAGGCTGGATCACTTTGAAACCATCACCATTGGTTTCCGGCATGTGTGATATACCTTTCATGAAAATATAGGAAAAAGCCCTGAAGTGTCAAATAACCGAGAAATCAAAATATAACATTTCATTCAATCTACGACTTAATAAGCTTGTATGGGTAAAGTGAGGTAATTTAATGTTGTCGCTCTTGTCGCCTTGCTCCTCCGTGTACTTCGTCGCCTTCCAAGTGTGTCATTTCCCTTAGGGCTTTAATGTCTGCTCTGACTACGATCCTCTTGCTGTCAGGATTGTCGTCGGGGTATGCCTTTTTGGCTATTGTCCAGAAACAGCGGTTGGAGGAGGTTATTCCCTCACCTCTCTTCTGACAGATATTTTCTATCTCACATTCCGACTCATTGACCGATACAAAACATTTAACTATGTGGATGTGAATTTCATCCCACATGAGTCTTTCTTTTCACTTCAAGAGTATACTTACCTCCCTAATACTTTTGATATTGCTAAATATCGGCGTTCACTCAATAAACACTCAGAATAAAAACAGTTAGGTGCCCCTACTGGGCAGGTAGACAGAGGGCAGTCCGGCGGATGCCAGCCCCACCACCGCGCATTCGCCGACTACTACTTCCTCTTTGCTAATTTATTGGCAGAGAGAACACATGTTTTTTGTGCTTTTTTCAAAAGTTTCACTGTTTTCAACGCGTTTATAGTCTTAGAAGTGTGAATATATTAGAAGGATACTACCTGGATATGTCGGATAAAGTGGCTTCGCCGGAGGATGGCGCAGGATCTTTATATCAGGTGATTTCTAATATATTCTAGCGAGTTTTCCCCGGTGTAATGTGTTTCCGGGACTCGCGTTTACCATGATAAGCGCCTGTTTTAGTTGTTTTATTTCAACATGGTGCTATATAAGACTAATCTCTCTCTGTGTTTATGTCCACAGGTCTCTGTGAGGATATGTAATGGACATCACAGCATCTGAGGGTTTGTTTCTCTCCACCAAGGTTCCATTTCCTACTAATGGGTAATTCCACAACTACGGGACAAACTGATGTCCCTGTGGTGATGTGTGAATTGGGGAAGAATAAAAACAAATCAACACTTCTTAAATAATTGCCTAGTATATAGGAGATAATATCCACACAATATAGAATAAATTGTTTCGGTGAAAAAAATTTCTATGATGGAAGTCTATGCAAAATGTCAACTCTGTTACGGTCCCCAGATACTGTAAACAGTGTTACATGCTAACACATAACTTTGTCCACCCTACCTAATGGTCCATTTTATTTTACAGTGGTAAAGAAATATTCAAACTTTCATATGAAACTAATGTTTAACCCTACTATTAAAAATATTTATAAAATATGACAGCCCATGGCTTTGTCCCCGAAGTTTATGTCAACTCTGTTACAAGGTAATACAGAAGTGGTTTGTCTTAGATATGGGAAGTAATTCGAAAGAAAAACATTTTGAAGAGTTACTTCCCTTGCGTATATGTCCTCTAAAGTTTAGTAGATCATAAATTCAAATACACTAAAGTCGGTAGATCGCTTGAAAGGTAAGTATCAGTGAGCGTACCTTTATTCTGTGTCAACACTGTTACATACATATATAAAAAATTTTTGGCCAATATGTGAATTCACTTTTATACGTGACTTAAGAGTATTGTTTACATAAATATTATACCATGTCAAAATATTTCCACATGGATGCAACCATATTGGATTCCATATAAGGAAAATTTGTCAACCCTGTTATTGTCAACACTGTTACGACGGCTAAAGTAACAGAGTTGACTGTGCATAACAGTATTGACATTTTTGGCCAATTTGACAAAAATATTTCACCTGCAACTCATAATTAGTTGGTACAATAGTCTGCATGCATGCATACATGTACATTCTAGGCTGTCAGTCATTTGAGCGATTTCTGACAAAGCTGGTCAAGTCAAAATCATAGCGTATCACATATATTTTACGTGATGTGCATAGATCTGTCATTAATCAAGTTTTTCTGTCTGTATGTTTGTCTCTCCATCAACATTGGATAAAAATATCCCACCTTTAAAATTATTATTATTATTAGGAATTTAATTAGGCCTATGCATGGGGCTGATTGTCAGTAGCGTAATTTCAGGGGGGGGGGGGGGCAATGTATGGAATATTTTCTGGAATTTTAATTTAGATGGTCAACAAATACAAATTTTGTGACAAAAGGGGGGTATGGCCTCATGCCCCCCCCCCCCCCCCCCCAAAAAATACGCCACTGCTGATTGTGGATGGGGGATATGGGGTGGTGAAGGGGAGGGGGGGGGGTTGTGTTCTGCCAGAATATAGAATATAGTAAATACAAGATGTTTCACCTCTAGCGAGCACAATGCTAATTTCCATGCCTAGATTGTGGGAATGTACAATTTTTACACAGAGCTAAGCTAAACATGCATTAACACTAGTTTAGCATCATTAGTAGTTAAATGCCATGAGATTAAATATTGCTAGCTATAACAATGTTGACGGTAATAATAATAATAATAATAATAATAATAATAATAATAATAACGACGACGACGACGACGACGACGACGACGACGATGATGACGATGATGTCTGCTTTGATGATGACAGTGACGCAGACGATAATGATCGTGGTGGTGGTGGTGCTGCTGCTGTTGCTGATGATGATGATGATGACGATGATGATGGTCATGATGATGATGGTGGTGATGACGACGACGACGACGACGACGACGACGACGACGACGACGACGACGACGACGACGACGACGACGACGACGACGACGACGACGACGACGACGACGACGACGATGATGACGGCCATGATGACGATGATGGTGGTGGTGGTGATGATGATGATGATGATGATGATGATGATGATGATGATCATGATGATGATGATGATCATAATGAAAATGATGATGCTAATGCTGGTGATGGTGATGGTGTGGTGATGATACTGATGACGACGATGATGATGATGATGATGATGGTCATGATGATGATGATGATGATTATGATGGTAATGATGATGATGATGGTGATGATGATGATGATGATGATGATGATGATGATGATGATGATGGTCATGATGATGATAATGATGATGGTCATGATGATGATGGTGACGATGACGGTCATGATAATGATGATGATGACACTGATGATGATGATGATGGTGTTGATGATGCTGATGATGATGATGATGATGATGACGATGGGCATGATGATAGGCCTAATGATGATGTTGATGATGGTGAGGATGATGATGAAGATGATGATGACAGCGACGACGACAATGGTCATGATGACGACGACAATGATGATGATTAGCAACCACATTAACATTAGGCTATAATTTTGATTACAGCCATCAGTATGCCATCGATGAGCGCAGCAGATAAACAGCGGCTATACCGAATGCGCAGAGATGCAGATCCCTTGCGAAGAGAACGCTATTTGATCAATGAAAGACGAGCATGGCAAGCGCGAAAAGATTCTGGGAAGGTTAAGACTCTTGCTCAGCTCTCTGAACGAGAAAAACGTAATAAGCGAAAATACTGGAAGAAGGCACAGGCTAGGTCACGAGAGCAAAGGTCCAAGAATGCTCTTCTTGCTGAGACGTTGTCACCACCTTCTACTCCAGATGCATCTGCTGCAGATGCATCTGCTCTTGAAACTCTAAATAGTACTGTAGACAGTGCAAAATTACGAGGCCGAAAACGGGTAAAGAAAATGAAATCAAAGTTGTACCGAGAGTTGTTTACCATGCGGATTGCTTTGCGAAAACAAACGCGCAAAACTGATATGTACAAAAAACGTTTGCAGAGATTAAATGAAAAAACTAAAAATAATATGCTCCAGAAGGACTCTCCCCGGTCGAAAACAAAGAAAGTGCTTAGTGAACGTAATTCTAGTGAGAAAGTTAGAAAAACATTAACATTCCATTATGCCTTAATAAGGGAACTACGAAATAAGTACACACAGAAACACTCAAATAAAGAAAAACAAATAATTTCCAAGGTTATCAAAGGAAACGTACTGAAAAAATACAAGCTATTGGAAGAAGCTAGACGGAGCTTTGGATTTTCAAGAAAACGGTTTAAGACTAACTGCAACCACCCACGTGGATTGGGCTACCACCGAAAACAACAACGGAACCTAAAACGGCATCTTGTGAAAGGGAAAATACAACATTTCCTTGAACAGGACATTAATTCTAGGGCAACGTCTGGGAAAAAGGAAACGATAACTCAAAGTGGTGTAAAAATGCAAAAACGATTTCTCTCCAAATCCCTCAGAGACTTACACAAAGATTTCTGCATTGTGAACCCTTTTACACCCGTTTCCTACTCTATGTTTTGTTACTTGAGACCTTTTTGGATTATGCATCCGCGAATTAATGACAGAGAAACATGTCTTTGTAACTTGCACGAGAACTTGAATTTTCAATACCAACGACTGGTTCAACTTGGCATTCTGAAACAGTCGAGCTTAGACACTCTAGTTGAAAAAATTGTTTGTGACAGAACAAATAAACTTTGCATGTACAGAGAATGTACAAAGTGCAAGGACATGTCTCTCTTATTTGACCTCCAAAACTATACACATGATTCAAGTGTATGGTTCTGGAAGTGGGGGGTCAAGAGCGAGGAGCGAGAAAAGTTACAAAAGGGTGAAAAGGTCAAGTTCGTTGTGAAAGTAACTAGAAAGGAAAAAGTGGATGACACTTTAGGGAATTTAATTAAGTCATTCCAGGAAACTCTCAAACAAAAATTTACTAAACATGTATATAACCACCAAAACCAATACAGGTGGTATAGGAAACTGGTTGATAACACGTGTAATGCCTCACCCAATGATGCCCATTGCGACCAGAACGTTAGCGCAGAAGGGGAGGTCATTATACATATTGATTTTTCGGAGAACTACCAATGTAAATTTGCTGCAGAAGTCCAGTCTGTCCATTTCGGTGCATCCAATTGCCAAGCAAGTCTGCATACAGGTATTATGTATTGCAGAGATAAAAACACAAGTCCGACTATTAAGGTGCCATTCTGTACAATTTCATCGTCCAAACGTCATGACCCATCTGCAATTTGGGGACATTTAGATCCGATTTTAAAGCATATACGCACAGAATTTCCTAATGTTTCAACCGTTCATTTTTTTAGTGACGGCCCTACAACTCAGTACCGAAATAAAAAGAACTTCTATCTGTTCTCAAATGTAATATATGATTTTGGGTTCCAAGAAGGCTCATGGAATTTGTTTGAGGCTTCCCATGGGAAAGGTGCCGCTGATGGTATTGGGGCAGCCATTAAGCAGCGTGCCGATAGATTGGTGTCAACAGGAACTGACATTCCTGATGCGTTTTCTCTATTCAACTGCATGATCAATTCTGATACAACTATCAAATTGTTCTACATCAGGGACTCTGATATAGATAAATTTGACGATAGCATACCTGCTCAACTCACAGCCATTCCCAATACTATGCAATTACACCAGCTTGTCACAAGTGAACGAAACATTGTACATTGCCGTGTTTTAAGCTGTTTCTGCTCATACCCACACTTCTGCCAATGTCATACACCATTGGTTAAGTCTTTTGACACAAGTGCCATGAATCGAACAAAGACCTCACAGAATGTATGTATAAGTGAAAATACTGCTGAGGACACTGTTTTTTATGGCAAACCAGAAATGGCAGAGCCTGGAGTGTGGTGTATAGTGCAATATGATGATTGCCTGTACCCTGGCATTGTGTGTAACATTGATAATGATGACGGAAGCATTGAAATCAATGTCATACACAAGTCAGGGCAGAATAAATTTGTTTATCCCAAAAGGCCGGATAAAATATGGTATTCAGTCAATGATGTTCTTTGTACGATTAATGAGCCGACTATGGGTAAGCGGTTTCTGTCACTAGACAAGAAAGTATGGGATGATTATTTTGCTTAGATTAACAGTTATGCCTGCCAAATCTTGCTATGAATTTGTAGTTGTTACAGGTGATGCATTGCGTGTTTGTTCAGTTTGAATATAGTTAATTAAAGATGTTTCCTTCAAAATAACAATTTGTCCCGTCAACTCTGTTATATATGTCCACACTGTTATGTCTATGTCAACTCTGTTGCAATGCATACTTTTATTAACATTCTGAATATGCATCTCTCCATTCAAGATGTTATTATCAAATATTGTATGGCTAGTCAATGTGCTTATTTAATGCAAGTTGTTTCACAGATTGCTTACTAATAATTATCAGGAATGTGAAAATTCTAAATGGTGTTCAACATAATTTATATGCACAAGACATATATAGCCATGTGTAAGTTTAAATTACAGATACAATAGATTTATGTTATGATGCGTCTTAATATCAATTATCTGAACATATTCAGACATACATTAGGTGTTTAAATAGCAAAAGATTTGACATTATTAAAATTTTGGATTGTAACAGGGTTGACACAATATTGTACAACCCATTATTCTACTGAAGCTGCCCACCGTTATCGTGATAATCCATTGTGGCCATATATATATTCCGTTAGTAAACATATTCCTCTAACAAATTACACCAATGGCATTGACATGGCTCACTTTAGCAATTTTGATTTTTGCCAACTACAGATTGTCCCATAGTTGTGGAATTACCCTAATACTGTTAGGTTATCTAACCAAGAATTTTATGTCCAGTGAGTTGGAGGCCTAGTATAAAGGTCTTCTCACTTTGCCCTCTTGCTCCAATTCCTTCCCCTAAGGTGGAGAGAGTTAAGAGGCGTACAGTTGGTGGAGTGCTCCAGTTCATCACGTTGGATGGTTTGTCTATACAAAGTGTCAGGTATCTAAGTAATGATATGAGGTGAGGTTAATTATTTAAGAAAATTAACTGCTATTGCCATTGTTATCGTTGTGTATCTGATGGTTGTGTAGTCTGAATAACCGTTCTAAGATGTTCTGGTTATGTATACAATTCCTCCGCACGCCTAGTTGTTGGTTCGGATCGATTGATTTCTGTCATGGGATCATGACGTCATAATCAGCCTTGCGATTATTAACAATTAAAGTTTTGTCCAATGCTGGTTTTAGTCAATTATTGATCTTTATGATCGTTTCCCTCTCTTAGTTTGGTTTTGAGTTTCTAACCGTAACTAGTTTGCTCATTGTCCTGTGGACGTTTCTTGAAAGATCGATTTGTGCCTCACCTTTGCTTTGGTTGTAGTCCCTGTGGGCCATTGCTTAAGTGTGAGGTATGCAAGCATTGGGGGGGGGGGGCGACTTAATGTCTGAGTTTCTGTGTTTGCAGGCGAAGGACAAGGTAGTGGAGGAGGAGAGGAAGCAGAAGAGAGAGGGTGTAGGTAAGAAGGGTAAGAGGAAGGCCTTCCGGACCGAGATGTTGGGAGACATGAAGAGGACGATGAAGGATTTGGTTCCAGAGTTGCTACGTGGCATGCTTCCTGGACCGATCCTTTGTCGTCCTCGGCGTCTGCTTCCGAGCAGGTAATCCCCGCCTCTGAATCACCTTTCCGTAGGCTGGTTCCATTGTTCGACGATTCAGAGGTGGCCCCATTAGTGGGGGTGATCCACGACCCTGGCAGCAGGCTTGGTGCCGTGCCGCGCCGAGGGGTCGTGGACGGCTGTCGCTGGAACCCGCGGGCTGCTTATCAGTCCAGCGGTATCCGCACGCCGCGGGTGCCAGTACCTCCTATGGCACCTTTCCTGGCCAGTCCAGGTTAGCTCCCTTTGCTGACCCAGAGTCTAATCTTTCTGGCCAGGAGGAAGAGGATTACCTGTTAGGGTCGCCTTCTGGGGACGTGACCATGGATTATGACGTCTGTGCACCCCTCGCGGGGAATTACAGGCGACATATTTTCATGGCTCTACTCACGCAGGAGTAGAGTTCACGGCGCAGGTGGCCCTGGCTGATGCTGATGGCCAGCTATACCGCATACCTCGGCTTGCCGAGAGTATCGCTGGTGCTGGCCGGGGCCGTGGTGGGGCGATATCTGCCCCGCGCTCTACCATGGCGCCTGCTCCTGGTCAGGCCAGTCAATTTAACATGCCTGTTCTTTCGGGCCCGCATGTTTTTTCTGGCCTGCCGGGGGTATCAGCTTATCCGCCGTCAAGCTCTGCTGCTTGCGCTCAGGAGGAAGACGAAGGCCCCCGTCTTGTAGAGCGCTCGCAGCTAGCCACGGAAGAGGATTGGTCTGACGCTTGCCAATGGCTGGTAAGTGTTAGGCCAGATCTGCCCGTGGAGCAGTCGGCTAGCCAGCGTGATCACAGGCCGTGGTTAGGTGGTAAGGCTACTGCTAGCACAATGCCATCTCTGCCGCTGGCTGAGCATGTCGTTGACATGTTCGAGGCGGCGGAGATGTCCATCAAGGCGAATGGGCGTCTCCCAGGCGTTGCCGCATCGTGCCCCTGGATTACCAGAGGTACGTACGGTGTGGTACCCAAGCCGAGCGTGGATGACCGCACAGCTTTGGGTGAAGATGCGCGGCCGGGCTCCCGTTCTGACACGGGAGTCTTGTGTTCGAACGCGTTGCGTTCGGCCAATGCCACGTTGCGTGATGCGGAGGAGAGTGGGAGGGCTTCGATTGCCGCTCTGTCCCACGTCTCCCAGCTGTTACAGGGGGTGGTGACAGCATCAGCATCGTGCCAGGCGAGCCCGGTCACAGTCCAGAGAGCCATCCAGGATGGTATCAACCTGGCTCTGGACTGTATGACTCGGGTGGTGACCAGGAGTGTCCGGGCGCGGCGCACATTTGCCTTGGACAATCTGTGCCCGTCCCAGGACCTGTATAATAGGCTACTGCGTACACCTATGACAGGTCCTGGTCTCTTTGGAGCTGAGGGATGTAGACACCTCCAGGAGACGGTTATTCTGGTCAACAACCAGAGGGCGCTGCGCGCGCAGTTTGAAGTGCTCCGTCGGGAGCACTTTCGCACCGCACCCCCTGCGTATCGTCCCCTGCAGGCTCGAGGTGGAGGTGGCCAAGTCAGAGGTTGTGGATCGAGGAGATAAGTTCCCTCATACAAAAAGGAGCTATTCAGCCGGCACAAAAGTGTCTGGGCTTCTATTCAACCGTGTTCTTAGTAACAAAAAACACCGGAGGGTGGAGACCGATTCTCACCCTCAAGCCGTTGAACAAGTTCATAGAGACGGCCAGTTTCAAGATGGAGACTGTGCGCTCGGTGTTGGTGGGGTTAGAGAGGGGAATGTGGATAGCTTCGATAGATTTGAAGGATGCTTATTTCCACATTCCCATAGCGAGGAGTTTCCGTCGCTTCCTGAGATTTGCATTCCAGGGCAGACAGTGGGAATTCAGGGTGTTACCCTTCGGAATTTCCACCGCTCCTCGGGTTTTCACCCGTGTGGTTCTTGTGATCACAGCATACCTCCGCAGGAGAAGCATTGCAGTCCACACGTACATAGATGACTGGCTGTTAAAAGCACACACCCAGGAAAGTTTATCGACCAATCTAGAGATTGTTTTGAAAACTCTCACGGATTTGGGCTGGATGATAAATTTTAAAAAATCAGAGCTGACTCCATCCCAGAAGTTTGTTTACCTGGGGATGTTCTTCGATCTAGAGACAGGATATGTTTATCCTACTCAGGAGAGAGTTCAGAGACTCATCTCGGTAATTCAGTCAGTGTGCGACAGTCGTCATGTCCTGGCACGGGTTTACTTGAGAATGCTGGGGTTGATGGTTTCGTTGGAACCGGTCATTCCTAAGGCCGCCTTACGCAGGCGGCCGATCCAGTTGTTTCTCATGACACAATGGACCCAGAGTACAGGTTCGCTGGACTCGAACGTGTCAGTGTTGGCGCCTCTAATTCACCACCTGCAATGGTGGTTGAGTACAGAGAATCTCTTGGTGGGGGTTTTGCTAACCCCTCCCCACCCTCAGGTGACTGTGTGTATACAGATGCATCGATGGAGGGGTGGGGAGCTTGCCTGGGAGAATCCACGATATCAGGGCTTTGGAATCTGGAACAGTCAAAGGAACATATCAATCTACTGGAACTAAGAGCAGTAGTCCCCTGAGGGGGGGGGGGGGGGGGGGGGGGGGGGGGGGGGGGAGGGGAATGTATGCATACGCATTCCCTCCAGCAATCCTGATTCCAAAAGTTCTTCAGAAAATCAGACAGGAGGAGTGCCAAGTGATTCTGATCGCCCCGGATTGGCCAAGCCGATCATGGTATACGGATCTGCTGGACCTTCTGGTCTGCAATCCGGTTCCCCTACCTCTGATGGACGACATTATCTTCCAGGGCAAGGCCCTTCACGACAATCCGTCAATGTTCCGATTGACTGCGTGGATGTTGTCAAGGAATCTAGAATTAAGGAGGGCTTTTCTGAGCATGCAGCCATGTTTATGGCCAAAGCCAGGAGGGGGTCAACCTCCAGAGAATATAATTATAAAATCAACAGATTTGCAGAGTGGTGCTCAAAAAGATGTATTGATCCAATGGATTCATCTATTCAGGTAGTAGCTGATTTCCTGTCACCTGTATGATGCCTATAGCCTCAAGCCTAACTCTATTGCTGGTTATAAATCAGCTTTAATGACTGTTATCCCTTGCTTGGCTAATAGGGGGAGTGATGAAGTAAGTACATTAAATGTATTAATTAAAGGCATGGGCAATCGGTGATTCCGTCTTGGAGTTTATCGCTAGTGCTTCAGGTGTTAGGTGATAAGACTTTTGAACCACTTAGTTCCATTTCTATGAAACTGTTAACTCTTAAAACTTTATTTTTAATTGCTGCGGCCTGGGCTAGGCGTAGGAGTAAAATTCATGCCTTATCAGCCGAGGACGACCGTTTTGTGGTTACAGGGGAAGGCCTTAAGCTGCTACAAGAATCAGTCTGAAATATCCAGGTCAACCTATTTTTTTGCCTGCTTTAACTAGATATGATCCTAATTCTAAAGCATGGTGTCCCGTTCGGGCGCTGCTTCGGTACAAACAGCGTACTTCGGAGTGGCGGACCGATCAGTCAGCGTTATGGTTGTCATATATTGAACCCCATGGCAGGGCGTCTAAGGACACCATTTCCAGGTGGATTGTAGAGTGTATCCAATTTTGTCATAAATCCGCCACTGGTAAGCAGGTTGACATAGCCAAGGCTCACAGTGTCCGCGGCGTGGTGACTTCGACTGCCATATTTAATGGGGTCCCTGTGGATGACATTATGTCCGTTGCTCAGTGGCACTGTGAGTCAAGTTTTACAGACCATTATCTCCGTGACACCTCGAATCCTCTCGCCTTGTCGATTTTGAAAAAATAATCGCTTATATGATTTTTGAGGAGGGTTTCCTCATTGCTTATATACTTCACAATTAATTAATGGAAACAACCACTTTTTGGGACTGCATCAGCCTTCTCCTCTGGGAAGATGATGACAGCTGTCAAGTTCAACAAGGTCAGTCTTGTTCATGTGTTGTTCATTGTTGATTGTATTGTCACGTTACCCGTTGTTATTAATATGGTGATGGTTTGTGTTTTACTGTGGTTCATCATTGAGAGTATACGAAAATGGAGCCTTTTCGTCTCTGTCCTATAGTACATGGCACTGGTACGTAGAGAGCGTATGGGACATTGAGGTCATTCTAGTCTTCCTCCCAGGAAGGAAGGGGGGGGGGGAAGCGCATATGACATTCAGTCATCTCATCAATCGGTTGTTTGACCTCGCCTCCCTCCCGCCGAATTCTGGCAATATCAAAAGTATTAGGGAGGTAAGTATACTCTTGAAGTGAAATAAACGAAATCTAGGATTTCTTTTTTCACGAGAGAGTTGATACTTACCTCCCTAGATACGGACCCGGCCTCTCCACCCCACAGAGGCTCGGTCTTCAGGCTCTTAATAGTTGCATGTGTGTCAGCCAATAAATTAGTCAGAGGAAGTAGTAGTCGGCGCATGCGCGGTGGTGGGGCTGGACTGCCCTCTGTCTACCTGCCCAGTAGGGGCACCTAACTGTTTTTATTCTGAGTGAACGCCGATATTTAGCAATATCAAAAGTATTAGGGAGGTAAGTATCAACTCTCTCGTGAAAAAAGAAATCCTAGATTTTGTTTAATTCCTGGTGGCATAATACATCTCGATGTCTTTATGAAGCTGTCCTCTAGTTGTCCAACTCGGGCCGTCGCTTGGCATCCAGAGCAAATCTACATGCCTCTAGATACTCCCTTACCTTGGCCGGCATAGTCCGTCACATGGCATGATGTACCATTTTGATTCGTTGGTCCTCTCTCGCTATGGAGGTCGCAAATACATTTAGGCTTTCTTTTAAATCTGATTGAATGCTCGAAAGAGCATTTCCGGCTTTTCCATACGTGTTGGGATCTGATTTATGCGAATCTGGGGTTGTTGATGGGCCATAATTCTGGATACTATCTGTAGGCAAAATAAAGCTGAACGTTAATAAATCACCGGGTTGTCGGTCTTCTAACTCGCTTCTTTGGCAGGGAATTTCTAACGTGATCTTGATGGATCGATCTGGCTTGTATTCTGTATGGGAGGAGAATGCTATATTCTCTGATGAAGACACTGTTTCTCCTTCAATCAATACTCACCATTCTGTTACTTCTGATATACAGCTGCCCTTGACAGCTGGCTCTAGGACTATAGACTTAGAAAGCTTTACCGACTCCTTGGAACCGGATACTCGGCTCCCAACTGCCGAGTACCCGTCTACCATAGAGCTCATTCTTGTTTGCATAGCAACAAGAGCTATACATGCTTCTTGCAGTGGAAAGATTGAGAAATAAAAATCAGTCTTTGTTTAACTGTGATAGCTAGTGACTCTCTTGCAAGGATAATTGGATAATATGGATACCGCCGATGATAACCAGGTCGTATATTGCCGGATGGTCGCCTTCTTTAACCCCAAGAGGAGATTGGCAGATATGAAAATAGGTGTTTGCTACGGTATTTGTAACACGAATATCGGCTGACGTCGTTCTCCGTAAGATCCGAGCAGGTGATGTCACACCCATGGTGCTCCGATGTTTATGTGAAGAAATTTTTTTCATTAATTCACGCATCTTGTTCTGGGTGCTGCGTACTAAAAATGGTACCAGAAATCTTTGGAATGGTCAAGTTTTGCGTGTTATCACGATCTGTTTGCAATGATCGGTGGTTTCAAAATTCTTGATTAAGATGTGTGGTCTGTGGTTTTACCGTGTGCTACAGCAGTTTGTTTACATTTTGTTGTTTCTTCACATATCGTTTTGGCTTTCGTTAGGAGTATAATTTATATTGATGGTAAATATAGCCCGAATGCTATGCGATATGATTCCTGGTTCCGTTATACATCCTGGAGGATCAATTATGGGTGTATTTAATGCCCGCTTCGTTCTTGTCGTCATAATCAATGCGATCTTTGCTGTAATGTTGCGGGGTGGGGTGCGGGAGGGGTACAGTTAATTTATGGTCAAATTATTTGAGAATTAATTGTCTGCCTTCCATCCGTGTCTCGTTCCGCTTGCTTATTGTAGGTTTGTGCTTATTTATAGGCCAAGCCAGCCCCGCCATCATGTGACGAGTGCCACAAGTTCGTACGGGTCCTATTTAAGGATCATGTCTGCTTTAGATGTACTGCATGTAACCTTGATAGTAGGTTAATGTGTGTGCAGTGTGGTCCGCGGATATGATGTTGAAGTTTGGCTGGGTCTGACGCGGGGTCAGGCAGTCCGAGGTTAAATCGTGGAGCGTCCGGTGGGGGCGCTCCGCGTCCTCAGCTGGAGGTGGTGGAGATGGCACCGCCGGCGTGGTTTGGTCCGGCTATGCAGGGTTTTCTGCATAGCGTTCTGCCCACGCTGGTGTCGGCAGCGTCTCCCCATGCTTGGTACGGACCCTGTCCTTGGACAGGGTTCTGGACTGGTCACCGAGGGAGCCATCGCCTACAGCCCCCTGGCAGTCCCGTCGGGCTCCGGCCTGACAGGTTCTGTCTCTCTGCGGCCACCTCTGGATGGTCCAGTAGCGGTGGCCGGTCCGTCAGGCATAGGAGCCGTCCGCTCCACGGTTTCTTCGTCTAGTGACGACTCTTCGGGGTCTGAAGACGAGGAGGAGAGGTTGCTGCGGCCTGTGATGCCACGGGTGGAGAAGATGGAGGTCGATTCCGTCCTGGACGGAATCGTCCTCCATCTGTCTGGCTTGGCGCAAGCCAGGGCAGCGGCTCCGCCCGTGGTTGAGGCCAATCTGGTACCGGGCACCGGTCCCGTGATGGTTGGTGTGATGCCAGCCAACACGGTGACGGGTGCCGGGCCAGGCGTGGTACTCACCTATCTCGCCTGGTCCGGCGGTCAGACGTGGGGTGCCGTTGGCGCCCGTGTCTGGCCACGGCTCCACTATGGGACCGCACGGTTTTCCGTGCGGGCCTACTCCATCGACTGGTGTGTTCCCTGGGGTGGCGGCGGAACCATATGGTACCGGAGTTCCTGGCGTGTCAGCCGCGGCTCCTAGCCGGGAGGCCGTGGCTGGTAGGTCCGTGAACGCATCAACGGGTGATGTGTTCACGGGTGTGTCCTCCTCGGAAGTAGACTGGTCGGAGGCTCTGGCTTGGCTAGCCAGGGTTGACCCGGCTGTGGTTTCGGCCACGGCCGAGGAGGATGTGCCCCGTCTGTTGGTTGCATCGATTAGGATGGGGATCTTGCCCGCATCCACGGTTTATCGAGTTGTTAGAGGCTATTTTTAGTAAGCAGCTCATGACCAAGGGCCCGCTCCCTGCGGCCTCCAGGGAGGTGCGGGCAAGGTGTCGTATTCCACAAGGGAATACGATAGGTATGGTGTGGTACCATCGGTTACGGAGGATGACCGATGGGTTCTGGGTGTCCAGAGTGCTGGAGCGGGTGGCCCCGGTCCGGCACTGGTGGACAAGTCCCAGGCACACCATGAGGAAGTCCTGTCCCTATGTGATGAGGGTGTGAGGGCAGCTATGAGTGCTGTCAATCACTCTTATCGCCTTCTTCAGTCGGTGTGGGCAGGCGACCCTGTGCCACTTTCATGCGTAAATGACGGCCTGGTGCTGTCTATGGATGCGCTGATGCGCTGGCAAGGGTGCAGGCGCGTGTTACAAAGTCCAGGAGGCAAATGGTTCTTGACCATATGCGTCCGGCTACGGCCATCAGGGAGCGTCTTCTTGGGACGCCCCTGACAGGCCCTAGGGTGGACAGGCCCTAGGGTGGCCAGGCGCGGGCCATCCTAGAGGACACTGCTAGCATTGCGCAGAATCGGTTGGCGGTAAACTTACAGCTGGAGCCATAAAGGCAAGGCGAAAGCTAAGCCTAGTGCGGTTTCTGCTTCGTCTGGATTTTCTCAGCCGCCGGCGGCGAAGAAAGCCAGGAAGGTTGTGGAGGCCCCTACCCTCCCCAATGTTGCTCCGGATCGCCTAGAGGCGGGAAGGGCAAGGGGAAGGGCAAGTCCTCAACGGGCGGAAAGAAGGGAGCGGATCGTACCTGAGGGTATGAGAGCTCCCTTCGTATCTGCCTGGACTGCACCTGTGCGACAAGAACAGCGGTGCCAGATAGGCCTGCCGAGCCAAGACCGAAATGGTTCTCTCTCTCTCTCTCTCTTGTTAAGAAAGGGGGGAGTGGACCGCGAGCCGGACAACCCCGTTAGGCGTCTATAGTGGGTGGAAGGCTCATGCTTTTCGTCGAGGCTTGGCGAGGTGTGACGTCAGACAGTCTGGTCCTGGGATGGTTATCCCAGGGATACATGCCGGAGTGGTGGGACTTTCCGCCACAGAATCTGTCTTTGGCACCTGTCTGGACACCCGTACCAAGGGAACCAGACAAGTTAGAAGCCGTTCAAAACGAAGTGTCAGGTTTGCTTCTGAAGGGTGCAATAAAACCAGCAAACCAGAACACTCCAGGCTTCTATTCAAATATGCCCCAAGAGCACAGGGGGATGGAGACCCGTACACAGGCCATTAAATTGGTTTATCCATACGCCTCGGTTCCAGATGGAAACGCCGAGGTCGGTGATGGCAGGGTTGAGGAAGGGAATGTGGTGTGTATCGATCGATCTGAAAGATACATATTTCCACATTCCAATGAACAGGAGTTGACACAGGTTTCTGAGATTTGCGTTTCAGAATCAAGTATGGGAGTTTATTGTTCTCCCGTTTGGCCTGTCGACAGCTCCAAGGGTTTTCACAAGAGTGGTCCTTGCGGTGACAGCGTTTCTCAGAGAACGTGGCGCTACACACCTACATAGACGACTGGCTGATCAAAGCAGACTCTGCAGCCAGGTTGGATGTGGATACTGCTCTGACTCTGAAGTTACTTTAGAAATCCGAGTTGACACCCACTCGGTGATAATGTTGCATCTTGTATGGTGGAAAGAGCATCAGAATCTCCTAGTAGGGGTTTCGCTGCACCTACCCCACCCCCAGCTATCCGTGTACACGGATGCATCGCTGGAGGGGTGGGGGGGCCTGACCGTTGACATTTCCAAATACTGTGAATACCATCCATAATGTTTGAGCAATATTTGAGAAATATATTCATAAAATCTGACTTGACCAAGGGTAAATAAGTGCTAATAGTGCCAAAAATACAGCCATCCCTAACTATTACCCGAGTTCAGGTGAAAGGGTTGTTGTAAAAACAAACGTCAAGACGTCAATTACAAAATAATGACAGGCAGAATTGTATGTCAAACGTACGTCTTGAAAGTCTCACGGTAAAATTGCTTTATTTAAACATCTAAACTCATTCTCTGGCCGTCCGCCGGTAGTAATTACACTATAATATATTCCCTATTCCCGTTTCTATTATTTGTAATTTATTACTCCAAGCATTTTGTCACCGAACAAACACGCTAGAATAACAAAATAACATACAAACTGCGTGCTATTCAAACACAACAGCGATCTCGCAGACGTATCTGATTGGTTGTTCATGAACTAGACCGTGGGAAAATACATTACTATGCTGAATTTATCAATGAAAATTTACTAAAACGTAGTATTTGCTCGTGCCGTTTTGATCACGTGCTAATTTATTAACAACGAGCAGCGTTGAAGTCGTTATTTTTTATTTTTCTGGCTTGTTTTAAGAAATTTCTCTACGGATTAAATCCAGTTTAAGTAATGACACCTAAAAATTATAGTGTTTTAGTTTTTGTAATTCATTTTTCAACTGGCTACACGTCGGAAGTTCGCGTGAAGCATGGCGAGTAACGAGTCTGCACATCGGGTACTCGGTAATTAGCAGAAGCTTTGGAATCGGCTATATTCAATGTCGTGTTATATGTATGTGTATAGGCATGTTTTCGCGAGTAACAGAATATACGACTCCAACAGAAATAAAAGCGTACAACACTCGCCCCGTTTAAATACTCGCAGATTTTGTCTGGACTCTGCTTATCAAAGCGCTCGACTGCCAAAATAAAATTTACCGTTTGCTGGTCGCACGCATTAATAGCAAGAACAATCCAGATTGAAAATAGTGCACCCCAATGTCTCAAACAGTGGGTTATAGTTAGCGAGTCGACCACACCCGTTGACCAATATTCCCGTGAATGATATTACGTCAATAAAAATAGTGACCTAATAAAATCGTGAAACTAAACAGTCGCAATAGCCATGTTTTTATTCTCTAAATCAGGAAGCCGATTTATTTATTTTACCTATATTTACCGTTGATTGGAGATGGAAGTGAAAAGGAAATGGAAAAAATTGTTCTAATTTCGTGGCATGCCTCAAGCTCAGATGACGGTATACCGTGGTACCGCGGTATTTTTTCATGGTACCGGTACCGTCATGTAAATATCAATACCGCCCAGCTCTAGCCCAGAGTGGTGTCTCTGTTAGCCATCCTCAAGAGTTTTCGAGTGGGAAACCACATTCAGGCGAGGCGGTTTCTTCAGATGCTGGGCATGATGGTCTCCATGGAGCAGGTGATCCCGTACGCTGCTCTAATGTGAAGACCTATCCAGTTGTATCTGATGTCTCTGTGGACACAGAGCTGTGGAAACAGAGAACAGAACCCCTTGTCAAAACTGGTGCCAGCTTTGGAGCCGATAATATCGCATCTTCTATGGTGGAAACAGCGTCAGAATCTCCTAGTAGGGGTTTCGCTGCACCTACCCCACCCCCCTATCCGTGTACACGGATGCATCGCTGGAGGGGTGGGGGGGCCTGCCTGGGAGAGCACCAGGTCTCGGGCACATGGACTCTTCAGGAGAGTCAGCTGCATATCAATCTGTTGGAAATGATGGCAGTGGAACTGGTGTTGGAAGTTTCTTCCGATGATCATGGGCAAGGTGATATTGATACGGTCGGACAATTCGACGGTAGTATCATACATAAATCGCCAAGGCGGGACCAGGTCACCCACGCTGTGTATCAAAGTGTGGCACTTGATTCAATGGTGCAGGAATTACTCGGTTGTTTTGAAACTCACATTCCTGGGCAATTGAACAGAAATCCGAGTTGACACCCACTCAACATTTCGTTTATTTGGGGATGCGATTCGATCTCGAGGAGGGCAGGGTTTACCCATCAGAGCCCAGAGTAGAGCTGGGCGGTCTGACGGTAGTACCGTGAGGACCGCGGTATACCGTGACCCGATACCGTGACCGTTGACATGAAAATAGTGCACCCCAATGTCTCAAACAGCGGGTTATAGTTAGCGAGTCGACCACACCCTTTGACCAATATTCCCGTAATGGAACTAAACATGGACATGCTACCGCAACATGGAATTGAAACACAAGAGGTCATGGCCATTGAGATCTTAAACAATTCCCGTTTTAACATCATTACCCCACCACCAACACTATTTTAAGGATGGCCTAATATGGTGATATCTCATTGACAATTTCAAGTTCGTTTCTCTGTGTCTGAGCCACAGTTTCCAAACCTGTCCCTGAAGCATATGCCTTCGGGGTTATCCATTCAGTTTTTTCTGCAGAGTATGCCTTCGGGGAGCATACATCAATTTATTGATTTGCCTTGTTTCAAATAGATGGTGAAGTAATTCAGTTAATAAGTGATAGACAGCTTGAAAGCCTCGGCATGACAGCTCTGGGAGATAGAGTTGTTCTAAAGGATTTTGTTAATGCGACCATGTCTCCTGTTCTCGCCTCAGATAGCGGTGCAAGTAAAAAGATAGAGATGAGATTACACCAGCATCTGAATGTAAAAAAAAAAGAAAGAAAGAGTTGTTAGATTTTCTACGATCGAGAAAAGCAGATAATAATGATAAATCCAAGATCACACAACGAGCAGGTCGCCCAAGACAACAAGAAAAGTCTGTTTCATTCGCTCTCCGCGTAACGAATGATACCATTGATAATAGTGACATAACTATAGACAGAAATGCCAACCCAATCAAAGCACCATTAGGGGACAAAAATGCTATTGTTTTGAAATTGCCAATTGACGAACCGTATACAAGTATACTTAGCCTTGTAAGAAAAGCATTCTTTCCTGCTGATAGCAATCCAGTGATTGGATCTGTGCACGATTTTACATTAGAAATTGTTAATTCCAGAAATCAAAATGTACAAGATGTCCTCACGTCTGAATTTACTCTTAATAATTATTTTGTTGAAAAAATGATCCCGGGCTCGTTAAAATTATACATGCTAGCAACCTTTAACTTGCCGATGGACTCTAGTGAGGAT
>CM067362.1:15124783-15157741 GCA_034401795.1 Chaetoderma sp. LZ-2023a
TATTTTGGCAGTCGAGCGCTTTGATAAGCAGAGTCCAGACAAAATCCGCGAGTATTTAAACGGGGCGAGTGTTGTACGCCTTTATTTCTGTTGGAGTCGTATATTCTGTTACTCGCAAAAACATGCCTATACACATACATATAACACGACATTGAATATAGCCGATTCCAAAGCTTCTGCTAATTACCGAGTACCCGATGTGCAGACTCGTTACTCGCCATGCTTCACGTGAACAATGCGTGTAAAAAGCTATTTCCGCGAACTTCCGACATGTAGCCAGTTGAAAAATGAATTACAAAAACTAAAACACTATAATTTTTAGGTGTCATTACTTAAACTGGATTTAATCCGTAGAGAAATTTCTTAAAACAAGCCAGAAAAATAAAAAATAACGACTTCAACGCTGCTCGTTGTTAATAAATTAGCACGTGATCAAAACGGCACGAGCAAATACTACGTTTTAGTAAATTTTCATTGATAAATTCAGCATAGTAATGTATTTTCCCACGGTCTAGTTCATGAACAACCAATCAGATACGTCTGCGAGATCGCTGTTGTGTTTGAATAGCACGCAGTTTGCTATGTTATTTTGTTATTCTAGCGTGTTTGTTCGGTGACAAAATGCTTGGAGTAATAAATTACAAATAATAGAAACGGGAATAGGGAATATATTATAGTGTAATTACTACCGGCGGATGGCCAGAGAATGAGTTTAGATGTTTTAAATAAAGCACTTTTACCGTGAGACTTTCAAGACGTACGTTTGACATACAATTCTGCCTGTCATTATTTTGTAATTGACGTCTTTGACGTTTGTTTTTACAACAACCCTTTCACCTGAACTCGGCTAATAGTTAGGGATGGCTGTATTTTTGGCACTATTAGCACTTATTTACCCTTGGTCAAGTCAGATTTTATGAATATATTTCTCAAATATTGCTCAAACATTATGGATGGTATTCACAGTATTTGGAAATGTCAACGGTCAGGCCCCCCCCCACCCCTCCAGCGATGCATCCGTGTACATGGATAGCTGGGGGTGGGGTAGGTGCAGCGAAACCCCTACTAGGAGATTCTGATGCTCTTTCTCACCATACAAGATGCAACATTATCACCGAGTGGGTGTCAACTCGGATTTCTAAAGTAACTTCAGAGTCAGAGCAGTATCCACATCCAACCTTGCTGCAGAGTCTGCTTTGATCAGCCAGTCGTCTATGTAGGTGTGTAGCGCCACGTTCTCTTTTCTGAGAAACGCTGTCACCGCAAGGACCACTCTTGTGAAAACCCTTGGAGCTGTCGACAGGCCAAACGGGAGAACAATAAACTCCCATACTTGATTCTGAAACACAAATCTCAGAAACCTGTGACAACTCCTGTTCATCAGAATGTGGAAATATGCATCTTTCAGATCGATCGACACACACCACATTCCCTTCCTCAATCCTGCCATTACCGACCTCAGCGTTTCCATCTGGAACCAAGGCGTATGGATAAACCAATTTAATGGCCTGTGTACGGGTCTCCATCCCCCTGTGCTCTTGGGGACAAGGAACATATTTGAATAGAAGCCTGGAGTGTTCTGGTTTGCTGGTTTTATTGCACCCTTCAGAAGCAAACCTGACACTTTCGTTTTGAACGGCTTCTAACTTGTCTGGTTCCCTTGGTACGGGTGTCCAGACAGGTGCCAAAGACAGATTCTGTGGCGGAAAGTCCCACCACTCCGGCATGTATCCCTGGGATAACCATCCCAGGACCAGACTGTCTGACGTCACACCTCGCCAAGCCTCGACGAAAAGCATGAGCCTTCCACCCACTATAGACGCCTCGACGCCTAACGGGGTTGTCCGGCTCGCGGTCCACTCCCCCCTTTCTTAACGAGAGAGAGAGAGAACCATTTCGGTCTTGGCTCGGCAGGCCTATCTGGCACCGCTGTTCTTGTCGCACAGGTGCAGTCCAGGCAGATACGAAGGGAGCTCTCATACCCTCAGGTACGATCCGCTCCCTTCTTTCCGCCCTTGAGGACTTGCCCTTCCCGCCTCTAGGGCGATCCGGAGCAACATTGGGGAGGGTAGGGGCCTCCACAACCTTCCTGGCTTTCTTCGCCGCCGCCGGCTGAGAAAATCCAGACGAAGCAGAAGCCGCACAAGGCTTAGCTTTCCGCCTTGCCTTTATGGCTCCAGCTGTAAGTTTACCGCCAACCGTTCTGCGCAATGCTGACAGTGTCCTCTAGGATGGCCCGCGCCTGGCCACCAAAGATGCTAGGGCCTGTCAGGGGCGTCCCAAGAAGACGCTCCCTGATGGCCGTAGCCGGACGCCAGAACCATCGGTCATCCTCCGTAACCGATGGTACCACACCATACCTGTCGTATTCCCTCGTGGAATACGACACCTTGCCCGCACCTCCCTGGAGGCCGCAGGGAGCTGGCCCTTGGTCATGAGCTGCTTACTAAAAATAGCCTCTAACAACTCGATAAACCGTGGATGCGGGCAAGATCCCCCGTCCTAATCGATGCAACCAACAGACGGGGCGCATCCTCCTCGGCCGTGGCCGAAACCACAGCCGGGTCAAACCCTGGCTAGCCAAGCCAGAGCCTCCGACCAGTCCTACTTCCGAGGAGGACACACCCGTGAACACATCACCCGTTGATGCGTTCACGGACCTACCAGCCACGGCCTCCCAGCTAGGAGCCGTGGCTGACACGCCAGGAACTCCGGTACCATACGGTTCCGCCGCCACCCCATGGAAACACACCAGTCGATGGAGTAGGCCCGCACGGAAAACCGTGCGGTCCCATAGCAGAGGTGGAGCCGTGGCCAGACACGGGCGCCAACGGCACCCCAACGTCCGACCGCCGGACCAGGCGAGATAGGTGAGTACCACGCCTGGCCCGGCACCCATCACCGTGTTGGCTGGCATCACACCAACCATCACGGGACCGGTGCCCGGTACCAGATTGGCCTCAACCACGGGCGGATCTGCTGCCCTGGCTTGCGCCAAGCCAGACAGATGGAGGACGGTTCCGTCCAGGACGGAATCGACCTCCATCTTCTCCACCCGTGGCATCAGAGGCCGCAGCAACCTCTCCTCCTCGTCTTCAGACCCCGAAGAGTCGTCACTAGACGAAGAAACCGTGGAGCGGACGGCTCCTATGCCTGACGGACCGGCCACCGCTACTGGACCACCCGGAGGTGGCCGCAGAGAGACAGAACCTGTCAGGCCGGAGCCCGCCGGGACTGCCAGGGGGCTGTAGGCGATGGCTCCCTCGGTGACCAGTCCAGAACCCTGTCCAAGGACAGGGTCCGTACCAAGCATGGGGAGAGACTGCCCAACAACCTTCGGCAGCAGGGACGACACCAGCGTGGGCAGAACGCTATGCAGAAAACCCTGCATAGCCGGACCAAACCACGCCGGCGGTGCCATCTCCGCCACCTCCAGCTGAGGACGTGGAGCGCCCCCACCGGCCGAACCGGACGCTCCACGATTTAACCTCGGACTGCCTGACCCCGCGTCAGACCCAGCCAAACTTCAACATCATATCCGCGGACCACACTGCACACACATTAACCTACTATCAAGGTTACATGCAGTACATCTAAAGCAGACATGATCCTTAAATAGGACCCATACGAACTTGTGGCACTCGTCACATGATGGCGGCGGAACGAGACACGGATGGAAGGCAGACAATTAATTCTCAAATAATTTGACCATAAATTAACTGTACCCCTCCCGCACCCCACCCCGCAACATTACAGCAAAGATCGCATTGATTATGACGACAAGAACGAAGCGGGCATTAAATACACCCATAATTGATCCTCCAGGATGTATAACGGAACCAGGAATCATATCGCATAGCATTCGGGTTATATTTACCATCAATATAAATTATACTCCTAACGAAAGCCAAAACGATATGTGAAGAAACAACAAAATGTAAACAAACTGCTGTAGCACACGGTAAAACCGCAGACCACACATCTTAATCAAGAATTTTGAAACCACCGATCATTGCAAACAGATCGTGATAACACGCAAAACTTGACCATTCCAAAGATTTCTGGTACCATTTTTAGTACGCAGCACCCAGAACAAGATGCGTGAATTAATAAAAAAAATTTCTTCACATAAACATCGGAGCACCACGGGTGT
This sequence comes from Chaetoderma sp. LZ-2023a, assembly GCA_034401795.1. Taxonomy (NCBI): domain Eukaryota; kingdom Metazoa; phylum Mollusca; class Caudofoveata; order Chaetodermatida; family Chaetodermatidae; genus Chaetoderma; species Chaetoderma sp. LZ-2023a. Next base: position 15,128,937 of record CM067362.1, read on the forward strand.
GACATCACCCGCTCGGATCTTACGGAGAACGACGTCAGCCGATATTCGTGTTACAAATACCGTAGCAAACACCTATTTTCATATCTGCCGATCTCTTGGGGTTAAAGAAGGCGACCATCCGGCAATATACGACCTGGTTATCATCGGCGGTATCCATATTATCCAATTATCCTTGCAAGAGAGTCACTAGCTATCACAGTTAAACAAAGACTGATTTTTATTTCTCAATCTTTCCACTGCAAGAAGCATGTATAGCTCTTGTTGCTACGCAAACAAGAATGAGCTCTATGGTAGACGGGTACTCGGCAGTTGGGAGCCGAGTATCCGGTTCCAAGGAGTCGGTAAAGCTTTCTAAGTCTATAGTCCTAGAGCCAGCTGTCAAGGGCAGCTGTATATCAGAAGTAACAGAATGGTGAGTATTGATTGAAGGAGAAACAGTGTCTTCATCAGAGAATATAGCATTCTCCTCCCATACAGAATACAAGCCAGATCGATCCATCAAGATCACGTTAGAAATTCCCTGCCAAAGAAGCGAGTTAGAAGACCGACAACCCGGTGATTTATTAACGTTCAGCTTTATTTTGCCTACAGATAGTATCCAGAATTATGGCCCATCAACAACCCCAGATTCGCATAAATCAGATCCCAACACGTATGGAGAAGCCGGAAATGCTCTTTCGAGCATTCAATCAGATTTAAAAGAAAGCCTAAATGGATTTGCGACCTCCATAGCGAGAGAGGACCAACGAATCAAAATGGCACATCATGCCATGTGACGGACTATGCCGGCCAAGGTAAGAGAGTATCTAGAGGCATGTAGATTTGCTCTGGATGCCAAGCGACACGGACAGCCAGGCGACCCGAGTTGGACAACTAGAGGACAGCTTCATAAAGACATCGAGATGTATTATGCCACCAGGAATTAAACAAAATCTAGGATTTCTTTTTTCACGAGAGAGTTGATACTTACCTCCCTAATACTTTTGATATTGCTAAATATCGGCGTTCACTCAATAAACACTCAGAATACTGGGCAGGTAGACAGAGGGCAGTCCAGCCCCACCACCGCGCATGCGCCGACTACTACTTCCTCTGACTAATTTATTGGCTGACACACATGCAACTATTAAGAGCCTGAAGACCGAGCCTCTGTGGGGTGGAGAGGCCGGGTCCGTATCTAGGGAGGTAAGTATCAACTCTCGTGAAAAAAGAAATCCTAGATTTCGTTTATTTCACTTCAAGAGTATACTTACCTCCCTAATACTTTTGATATTGCCAGAATTCGACAGGGAATTCGGCGGGAGGGAGGCGAGGTCAAACAACCGATTGATGAGATGACTGAATGTCATATGCGCTTCCCCCCCCCCTTCCTTCCTGGGAGGAAGACTAGAATGACCTCAATGTCCCATACGCTCTCTACGTACCAGTGCCATGTACTATAGGACAGAGACGAAAAGGCTCCATTTTCGTATACTCTCAATGATGAACCACATCAAAACACAAACCATCACCATATTAATAACAACGGGTAACGTGACAATACAATCAACAATGAACAACACATGAACAAGACTGACCTTGTTGAACTTGACAGCTGTCATCATCTTCCCAGAGGAGAAGGCTGATGCAGTCCCAAAAAGTGGTTGTTTCCATTAATTAATTGTGAAGTATATAAGCAATGAGGAAACCCTCCTCAAAAATCATATAAGCGATTATTTTTTCAAAATCGACAAGGCGAGAGGATTCGAGGTGTCACGGAGATAATGGTCTGTAAAACTTGACTCACAGTGCCACTGAGCAACGGACATAATGTCATCCACAGGGACCCCATTAAATATGGCAGTGGAAGTCACCACGCCGCGGACACTGTGAGCCTTGGCTATGTCAACCTGCTTACCAGTGGCGGATTTATGACAAAATTGGATACACTCTACAATCCACCTGGAAATGGTGTCCTTAGACGCCCTGCCATGGGGTTCAATATATGACAACCATAACGCTGACTGATCGGTCCGCCACTCCGAAGTACGCTGTTTGTACCGAAGCAGCGCCCGAACGGGACACCATGCTTTAGAATTAGGATCATATCTAGTTAAAGCAGGCAAAAAAATAGGTTGACCTGGATATTTCAGACTGATTCTTGTAGCAGCTTAAGGCCTTCCCCTGTAACCACAAAACGGTCGTCCTCGGCTGATAAGGCATGAATTTTACTCCTACGCCTAGCCCAGGCCGCAGCAATTAAAAATACAGTTTTAAGAGTTAACAGTTTCATAGAAATGGAACTAAGTGGTTCAAAAGTCTTATCACCTAACACCTGAAGCACTAGCGATAAACTCCAAGACGGAATCACTGATTGCCCATGCCTTTAATTAATACATTTAATGTACTTACTTCATCACTCCCCCTATTAGCCAAGCAAGGGATAACAGTCATTAAAGCTGATTTATAACCAGCAATAGAGTTAGGCTTGAGGCTATAGGCATCATACAGGTGACAGGAAATCAGCTACTACCTGAATAGATGAATCCATTGGATCAATACATCTTTTTGAGCACCACTCTGCAAATCTGTTGATTTTATAATTATATTCTCTGGAGGTTGACCCCCTCCTGGCTTTGGCCATAAACATGGCTGCATGCTCAGAAAAGCCCTCCTTAATTCTAGATTCCTTGACAACATCCACGCAGTCAATCGGAACATTGACGGATTGTCGTGAAGGGCCTTGCCCTGGAAGATAATGTCGTCCATCAGAGGTAGGGGAACCGGATTGCAGACCAGAAGGTCCAGCAGATCCGTATACCATGATCCAATCCGGGGCGATCAGAATCACTTGGCACTCCTCCTGTCTGATTTTCTGAAGAACTTTTGGAATCAGGATTGCTGGAGGGAATGCGTATGCATACATTCCCCCCCCCCCCCCCCCCCCCCCCCCCCCTCAGGGGACTACTGCTCTTAGTTCCAGTAGATTGATATGTTCCTTTGACTGTTCCAGATTCCAAAGCCCTGATATCGTGGATTCTCCCAGGCAAGCTCCCCACCCCTCCATCGATGCATCTGTATACAAACAGTCACCTGAGGGTGGGGAGGGGTTAGCAAAACCCCCACCAAGAGATTCTCTGTACTCAACCACCATTGCAGGTGGTGAATTAGAGGCGCCAACACTGACACGTTCGAGTCCAGCGAACCTGTACTCTGGGTCCATTGTGTCATGAGAAACAACTGGATCGGCCGCCTGCGTAAGGCGGCCTTAGGAATGACCGGTTCCAACGAAACCATCAACCCCAGCATTCTCAAGTAAACCCGTGCCAGGACATGACGACTGTCGCACACTGACTGAATTACCGAGATGAGTCTCTGAACTCTCTCCTGAGTAGGATAAACATATCCTGTCTCTAGATCGAAGAACATCCCCAGGTAAACAAACTTCTGGGATGGAGTCAGCTCTGATTTTTTAAAATTTATCATCCAGCCCAAATCCGTGAGAGTTTTCAAAACAATCTCTAGATTGGTCGATAAACTTTCCTGGGTGTGTGCTTTTAACAGCCAGTCATCTATGTACGTGTGGACTGCAATGCTTCTCCTGCGGAGGTATGCTGTGATCACAAGAACCACACGGGTGAAAACCCGAGGAGCGGTGGAAATTCCGAAGGGTAACACCATGAATTCCCACTGTCTGCCCTGGAATGCAAATCTCAGGAAGCGACGGAAACTCCTCGCTATGGGAATGTGGAAATAAGCATCCTTCAAATCTATCGAAGCTATCCACATTCCCCTCTCTAACCCCACCAACACCGAGCGCACAGTCTCCATCTTGAAACTGGCCGTCTCTATGAACTTGTTCAACGGCTTGAGGGTGAGAATCGGTCTCCACCCTCCGGTGTTTTTTGTTACTAAGAACACGGTTGAATAGAAGCCCGGACACTTTTGTGCCGGCTGAATAGCTCCTTTTTGTATGAGGGAACTTATCTCCTCGATACACAACCTCTGACTTGGCCACCTCCACCTCGAGCCTGCAGGGGACGATACGCAGGGGGTGCGGTGCGAAAGTGCTCCCGACGGAGCACTTCAAACTGCGCGCGCAGCGCCCTCTGGTTGTTGACCAGAATAACCGTCTCCTGGAGGTGTCTACATCCCTCAGCTCCAAAGAGACCAGGACCTGTCATAGGTGTACGCAGTAGCCTATTATACAGGTCCTGGGACGGGCACAGATTGTCCAAGGCAAATGTGCGCCGCGCCCGGACACTCCTGGTCACCACCCGAGTCATACAGTCCAGAGCCAGGTTGATACCATCCTGGATGGCTCTCTGGACTGTGACCGGGCTCGCCTGGCACGATGCTGATGCTGTCACCACCCCCTGTAACAGCTGGGAGACGTGGGACAGAGCGGCAATCGAAGCCCTCCCACTCTCCTCCGCATCACGCAACGCGGCATTGGCCGAACGCAACGCGTTCGAACACAAGACTCCCGTGTCAGAACGGGAGCCCGGCCGCGCATCTTCACCCAAAGCTGTGCGGTCATCCACGCGGTCATCCACGCTCGGCTTGGGTACCACACCGTACGTACCTCTGGTAATCCAGGGGCACGATGCGGCAACGCCTGGGAGACGCCCATTCGCCTTGATGGACATCTCCGCCGCCTCGAACATGTCAACGACATGCTCAGCCAGCGGCAGAGATGGCATTGTGCTAGCAGTAGCCTTACCACCTAACCACGGCCTGTGATCACGCTGGCTAGCCGACTGCTCCACGGGCAGATCTGGCCTAACACTTACCAGCCATTGGCAAGCGTCAGACCAATCCTCTTCCGTGGCTAGCTGCGAGCGCTCTACAAGACGGGGGCCTTCGTCTTCCTCCTGAGCGCAAGCAGCAGAGCTTGACGGCGGATAAGCTGATACCCCCGGCAGGCCAGAAAAAACATGCGGGCCCGAAAGAACAGGCATGTTAAATTGACTGGCCTGACCAGGAGCAGGCGCCATGGTAGAGCGCGGGGCAGATATCGCCCCACCACGGCCCCGGCCAGCACCAGCGATACTCTCGGCAAGCCGAGGTATGCGGTATAGCTGGCCATCAGCATCAGCCAGGGCCACCTGCGCCGTGAACTCTACTCCTGCGTGAGTAGAGCCATGAAAATATGTCGCCTGTAATTCCCCGCGAGGGGTGCACAGACGTCATAATCCATGGTCACGTCCCCAGAAGGCGACCCTAACAGGTAATCCTCTTCCTCCTGGCCAGAAAGATTAGACTCTGGGTCAGCAAAGAGAGCTAACCTGGACTGGCCAGGAAAGGTGCCATAGGAGGTACTGGCACCCGCGGCGTGCGGATACCGCTGGACTGATAAGCAGCCCGCGGGTTCCAGCGACAGCCGTCCACGACCCCTCGGCGCCGCACGGCACCAAGCCTGCTGCCAGGGTCGTGGATCACCCCCACTAATGGGGCCACCTCTGAATCGTCGAACAATGGAACCAGCCTACGGAAAGGTGATTCAGAGGCGGGGATTACCTGCTCGGAAGCAGACGCCGAGGACGACAAAGGATCGGTCCAGGAAGCATGCCACGTAGCAACTCTGGAACCAAATCCTTCATCGTCCTCTTCATGTCTCCCAACATCTCGGTCCGGAAGGCCTTCCTCTTACCCTTCTTACCTACACCCTCTCTCTTCTGCTTCCTCTCCTCCTCCACTACCTTGTCCTTCGCCTGCAAACACAGAAACTCAGACATTAAGTCCCCCCCCCCCCCCAATGCTTGCATACCTCACACTTAAGCAATGGCCCACAGGGACTACAACCAAAGCAAAGGTGAGGCACAAATCGATCTTTCAAGAAACGTCCACAGGACAATGAGCAAACTAGTTAAGGTTAGAAACTCAAAACCAAACTAAGAGAGGGAAACGATCATAAAGATCAATAATTGACTAAAACCAGCATTGGACAAAACTTTAATTGTTAATAATCGCAAGGCTGATTATGACGTCATGATCCCATGACAGAAATCAATCGATCCGAACCAACAACTAGGCGTGCGGAGGAATTGTATACATAACCAGAACATCTTAGAACGGTTATTCAGACTACACAACCATCAGATACACAACGATAACAATGGCAATAGCAGTTAATTTTCTTAAATAATTAACCTCACCTCATATCATTACTTAGATACCTAACACTTTGTATAGACAAACCATCCAACGTGATGAACTGGAGCACTCCACCAACTGTATGCCTCTTAACTCTCTCCACCTTAGGGGAAGGAATTGGAGCAAGAGGGCAAAGTGAGAAGACCTTTATACTAGGCCTCCAACTCACTGGACATAAAATTCTTGGTTAGATAACCTAACAGTATTAGTAGGAAATGGAACCTTGGTGGAGAGAAACAAACCCTCAGATGCTGTGATGTCCATTACATATCCTCACAGAGACCTGTGGACATAAACACAGAGAGAGATTAGTCTTATATAGCACCATGTTGAAATAAAACAACTAAAACAGGCGCTTATCATGGTAAACGCGAGTCCCGGAAACACATTACACCGGGGAAAACTCGCTAGAATATATTAGAAATCACCTGATATAAAGATCCTGCGCCATCCTCCGGCGAAGCCACTTTATCCGACATATCCAGGTAGTATCCTTCTAATATATTCACACTTCTAAGACTATAAACGCGTTGAAAACAGTGAAACTTTTGAAAAAAGCACAAAAAACATGTGTTCTCTCTGCCAATAAATTAGCAAAGAGGAAGTAGTAGTCGGCGAATGCGCGGTGGTGGGGCTGGCATCCGCCGGACTGCCCTCTGTCTACCTGCCCAGTAGGGGCACCTAACTGTTTTTATTCTGAGTGTTTATTGAGTGAACGCCGATATTTAGCAATATCAAAAGTATTAGGGAGGTAAGTATACTCTTGAAGTGAAAAGAAAGACTCATGTGGGATGAAATTCACATCCACATAGTTAAATGTTTTGTATCGGTCAATGAGTCGGAATGTGAGATAGAAAATATCTGTCAGAAGAGAGGTGAGGGAATAACCTCCTCCAACCGCTGTTTCTGGACAATAGCCAAAAAGGCATACCCCGACGACAATCCTGACAGCAAGAGGATCGTAGTCAGAGCAGACATTAAAGCCCTAAGGGAAATGACACACTTGGAAGGCGACGAAGTACACGGAGGAGCAAGGCGACAAGAGCGACAACATTAAATTACCTCACTTTACCCATACAAGCTTAAGTCGTAGATTGAATGAAATGTTATATTTTGATTTCTCGGTTATTTGACACTTCAGGGCTTTTTCCTATATTTTCATGAAAGGTATATCACACATGCCGGAAACCAATGGTGATGGTTTCAAAGTGATCCAGCCTCAGGAGCAAGATCACTCATTAAAGTTGCAAGATACCAGTTTTCCTTTTTGACATAGAGTACCTCCCTTTAATCCATACACGCTGATTTAGTCTTAGATTGAATGAAATGTTATATTTTGATGCCAAGGACTTTGTAATTTCTCGTTTATTTGACACTTCAGAGCATTTTCCTTGATTTTCATGAAACCTTTACCACATATGCAGGGTGATGGTTTTGAAGTGATCCGAGCTCAAGGTCAACCCTTAGGTATCAAATGTTAACAGGTTTTTTTTGCAGAAATGGATTTACTTTAATTATGCATGGCCATTGGGGCATATTAGAAGATATTAAATGATCCTCAATGGCCAGACATCGCAGATTTACAATTACTTCCGTAAATGTGTTCTAATTTATAATTGTCCTTTGTCTACTACTAGTCAACTGTCACATTAACGACATTTCATCAAATAAATAATATAAATGATATTGTCCTTTCTATTTGTCCAATACTCCCTTTTTAAGTCTTTATTAAAACTTTTTCATTCACAAGAATGCACATTTACCCGCTTTTAAGCAGCATGCAAAATTGGTGACCTAATTACTACTCAACTGATTAGCATATATCGGTCAGGCTCGAGGACATTAGCCCACTAGTTTTACTTAGATGGTGGTTGAGTACGAGTCTGATTTTATACACGATAGTTAGGTCTGTTCTTTGTGTACGCTTCGGCTAGCTGTTGTTAAAATTGGTTAACGTTAATGTAACATGATAAAATCTGAAGGGAATATGCATAGCTTGGGTGGGTTTTATAAAGGCATGCATCTTTAAATCGCTACACCTCCATTATTGATTAATGGATATTAATAAATTTTTAGACGGATATTCTATTGGTACATCTTGACATCAATCCTGATTTTCAATTCACTGCCCTGATGTTGCTGACTAATGGATCCTGATAATACATAAGAAGGAACACTTGCCATCATTACCAAGCACATTTTCTATTTACTACCTTGCAGGGTTTTAATAGGGCACCCACCATTATATCCTAAAATCGTTACTCTTATTGCTGAATGGATTTCGATAAAACTTGACCCTTCATATGGTCAGTTCTCACTAAAGTGTGACAAACCATGTTTAGAGCCATAACATATTTAATGTGTATTAGAAGACTGTGGTTATATTGTACGTATGCGTTCTGATGAGGGCTTTCTGGGAAACCATACTTTTGTGTATGTAGCGTAGAAAATCTGAGTACCGTCGCCGATAAATGAGTACATTCTGGTGCTTTTTATGCAATATCTATGCCATCACTAAATTAAAATGTATTTAATATTGGAGAAATATATGTAAATGAGGCATACAGTTAATATTTATCTATTATGACCGATAACTGACGAATTATTGGCCAACAAATTAAAACTTCAGGTGAAAACCCTGAATCTTCCTGATTATGTTTGTGTTTGCTAAGTTTTATGAAACCGTACATCTGCAGTGATTCATACAGGCAAATGCAGCACAACATATCTCCAAATAGTGTATATTTCACACTCAACGTGGTGCCCCAGATGGATACTTAAGACCTGTGATGATATGAGTAACAACTGCTGGCTAATAATGCGTGGCTAGTCAGGAAACCAATTTGGAAACCGATTTGGGGAAGCTTTTTATGAAACCGTACATATCACATTTTAATACACATTGTAAGAATCGATTAATAGATTAGCAAGAATTATTAATTGGACATCTACCGCGTACTTTAAGGTACACCTAATGGCAAAGTTGCAATGCAATTTGTTTCATTGCAAATTAATTGTTTAATCACAACCGTACATCGCCCAAAACCATACAACTGTTTTCTCACATGTGAGCGCATGCACACAGTGGCTCTACGTAATTAATCACAGTAACCAAAGACACTAACGTGAAGACAATAATTGGTCGTAATTTACAAAACAATCCGGACATTCCCGATTTGAGCTTACAATGTAAGTATTTTTCTATGATATTGCCAATAGACTGTTATTTGTGTATGTTAGTGGGCAATTTAGCGATGTTTGTCACAATAAAGCGTGCCTCGTGACACTAAGTAATAACCAGAGAGTTATAACGTCATGGGTTGGGTAGCGTGACGTATGATGTATGGTTTCGGTAGACGTATGGTTTCATCATATCACACATGTATTGAAGGTAGCCTTTCTGCAGCAATGTTACAATTCTATAAACTTATTTTACTGGCAGAATGAACAGCCTAATACGATATCTTGTTAGAATAATAATTACAAAGCATTCACGTGTTCCATATAAAATGTGATGCACAGAAAAATATAATTATTATCTTGATGATAAGCATGAAAATTACAATCCATCATTGACATTTATTTGTCTAGGTATAGTATTCCTGTAGTATAAACCAACCTTTACATGCCAGAGGTGATGACAAACATTGATTTTACTGTATAAATGCAGGTTAATCTGTTTCAAAGGAATGTGCGACATACGGTTTCGGGAGATGTATGGTTTCACCATTTGAGAACTTTACCGAGTACACATTTTAAAATTTACTTTTCAGACGTGAGGATGGGAAAGCGTGTCAAGACAGTTGCTCAGATGGAGGCTGACAAGATACAGTCCGGGAAATATCGGCAGATGAGGCGAGCCGTCCCTGCATGGCGAGAAAAGGAGGCTGCAACGTGAGGATTGAGTCCTTTCATGCATTTGTTTATTATTAGAGAAGATTAAAGAGAGGACGAAGGAGCAGAGCCAGCTGAAGGTAAGAGGCCTTGAAAAATGTGGGACCCGTAAATCAAATTCATTTACGTCAGTTTACCCATTTAAACATTTTCATCCCAGTATCCTGCTTTACAGTCATAATATACGTATCCTGTTGAATATTTTAAAAGCAATTTGACTGGAAGCTGGTGCCGTCTGTCAAATTGTTTTCCCAATACGCAATAACAGTTTGGCAAATTGTTTTTTATTATATCTAGTAGTAGTAGTCGTCATCTCCTCCACCAGATAAGGGCCTCCCACAATTATTTAGCCCTGCCCCCCCACCCCTCCGAATAGGCTTATACTGACTGTGAATCAGAATTGGATTTCAATAAAGACATACACAAAATAATGCTTGTTCATATTTTATGAATTAATAGAATTTGACACATTTTCACAAACCCCATCACTGTTAAAATTATGAATTTTGACACCGCATACAATTCACGTTACTTATGACGTCATAGCGTGAATTCAGACTGTGCCACACATGCTTCCAGGATAGAGGAAACTGGACATCAGCTCAGGTACAAGTTCTAGTTTAAGAAACGCAAGTTTTCCCCTTGTATTTCCGTAATATGATGTAGCATGAATGAGCTGTTGTGAGCTATCAATCATCAACATATAATACATTGTCTAGTTACATGTCCGGACAATATGGATATTTTTTAAGCCCTGGTATACGTATATAATATAAACTTAGTATGCTTGACATTGAGATGAACAAAAACTAATTACTAATTTCAACAAGCTCCCATTTAATATCACTACTGTCAAACAAGTTGAAAAATATCACATTGCACAAGATTTATTGAGTGCAATTTGGTAATTTCCGACAAAGTTGATAATAGTGATATTAAATTGGACAAGGTTTGAGATTCTATTTATCATATAAACTCATATTCGGACCAATTTTACAAGAAAGTTGATTGCTGAAATCCATTTGAATGCACCATTTTGTCCTGTTCGTTTTCGTTGCTTTAACACATCATTTATGAGCAATGAGTCGCAAAAAATAATGACAAACAAAACATTGTTATTTCGGATTGAAATTACCTTTAATTCAAGTTTTTTAAATTCTTATGTCTACCATACTAATTTCCAAATGTATTCTGTATAACTAGCATTATGCTGTGATAACTATCGACAATGATATTCTTCAGTATGACTGGTCCATCGAATTCTGCACCTACCAAATTTGTCTTCTCACCCCATAGTTTGTTTGCACTTTATTGTGGATGATGTATTCGGATCACTAACTGAAATCTTGCGTCCCCAGTAATCCAGCGACCTGTTAAATAATAAATTAGCTGTAAATTTAACACTAATGTCTTACAACAGGCCTAAGGCCCTTGATGCTCAGCTATCACACTTAGTACATGTAAGCTTTATAGCCTATGTGTACGTGGTCTCTTTTCCAAAATTCCCTAATAATTGTGAATGACGTATGAGGTACTCACGAGTGCAATAAAAACTAGAAGATGCTGACTCACACCTTTGCGCTGTCTTAATGCACTTAGTTTATGACTGCTTTGAGTTTGAGGTCAAATGATAAACTATCTAGGTCACAAGGGTCACTGTTGATATATGAATATGTGTGCTAAATATCGTGATTCTTCCTTCTCTTCTTTTACTGTAAGGTTATAGGCAATAAATGTCCTAAGTGTCTGTGCTCACATCACATATCATTGGTCCATCAGGCAAGCATAACTGTTGTCATAGACTGATGGAGCAATCGCCCTGATCAATATTACCAAGGAGGCAATCATATTTACCACTAACATAACTAATACAAAAATATTTATGTCCTTAACAACAGTGACCAATGTGGCAGCCATCCCTGACATTATTGACCCACCAATGGAACAATTGTTACAGTAAAGGGTTTTTTTGGATGAGGAAATGAAAGATTATTCATGATTAACTGTAATGCTGTGATTGACTGTAATGCTGTATTGTCAGTGAATTCAACTTCTCAAAACCACGAACTGTGACTCCATCTGTATTCTGTAATTCATGATTGCGAAGAGCATCCATTGCCTCTTCGAAACTGCCGAATTGAGTACTTTCCATATTGCATATAATGATCAATTTAATGCTAATATAACTGTAATAATATAAAATGTATAAGACAGATCAAATTAATGCTCGCTGAGAAAGATTTTCATTAATCCCACATTTTCAGTTGTACACGTGATTCAAATAGTGAAATTACCTCCCTTGGCTGATAAATAGGCACAACTAATCAATAAGGTCGAGTTGGATTCAGGTGACTTCACGCGATACTAAATAGCAACATTCCCAAAAATGCATTCTAAGATAACCATGGCCAACATAAAATGGATCTCCATCTGTAGTGATGCAATTATACGTATTGATACAATGGAATGCATCACAGAGAATCATATTTATAATAATTCTGAATTTGTGCTAAATATCCTAAGTGCAAATTATACAAATATAAATACAAACTTAATGTTGATGAAGAAATCAACTTTAAGCAACCAAAATGTGATTATATGGTCCGAGTATCGGTTTCCAACAGGGTATAGACGGTTTTGCTGATTGCATCAGAATGTAAAGCTTTTGTCAAGAAATGACTTCTATTTAGTAATGTACAAGTGTTCAGTGAAATAACATGAATTAAAAGTTTTTAATTCCTCCAAACATTATCGGGTTTCAAAGGGTCTTTGTGTACTTAGGTACCAGTTTCTAACAGGGATGTAAATTCATTATTTCTCTAGCGGTAAGATGGCGATATGACATCACTGTATTTGATATGGCAAAAGGAGTTTGTCAGCAAAAATTATGATACAAACACCGCTAAAAAGGAAGCACAATTTAAGTTATTGTAGTACATCTAGACCTGGTCAAATTAAATTTTTCGCAATACATAGACAGCAGCAACCCCTTTTTTAAAATCAAAATTCTGTATCCTTGCTCTAATTAAAGTAGTAAATCTGGTGTTTAAAATGGGAATAAGGATTGTTATGCATACCATAAAACGTTAAAAATTATTTTAGGTTTTATTGTATATAGAAACTATGGTCATGTTTGGATTGGGCATGTGCGTGAAAAAAATAAATCTAGATTTGAAAATAATATAAGCACTGGCGCATCCGTAGAAAAGAACTATTGTTATCAACATATCATGTTTGACAGCAACTGGCATATGGCATCTGATGCGAAAACTGGACCAGTTTGTTTCATTTCTTTAGCAGTTATGAACATTTTTATGGACCCTCAGAAAAATGTTTTTCACACGTCAAATAAAAAGATAGGTAAAATAATTACTTTTTTCTGCTACATTTTGATCAAATCTTTAAATTGTTTGTAGAAATTATATATATATATATTGAAATAAACATGTTTTGAAGATGTCACAAAAACAATGCGTGTGGGAGAATGCAAAAAAGGAGTAATTGTTAGAAACAGGTACCCTGATCATATACTGCAGGAAGAATTTAATGACAATATAAAAAAGAGTACAGACACTCATTTTCTGAAATCCACTTTAATACCATATCTGTCCAGAAAAATATTGATAAAATGAGCACATTCTTAGACTCTAGTGCAACTGAATTTAGCAACCGGACCCACCCATTTGCTTAATTAATCTAAAAAACTAAACTAATTGAGAATGACAGAACTACTAAAGAGGGTGGCGGTGTAGGCATCTACATACAAACAACTTGCAGTGTACTTTGAGGGAAGATCTGTCAATAATAGAAGAATACATTGAAACCATTTTCATCGAGATCCCTATGGAAAAAGTAAAGAATAAAATTATCCAGTGTTACTTACAGACCTCCTGGAAGTAACATCGATAAGTTTGCTGAAATACTAGAAAAAATCCTACATACTATACAAAATGAAAGTAAAACATCTTATATTTTAGGAGACTTTAATATTGATCTACTGAAACACAATACTTTTTACACCCAAGATTTCCTTAATTTAGTAAGAGCATAAGGCTAATACCAACAAGAATTACTGATGACACAGCATCTATTATTGATAATATTCTCTCAAATAACACTAAGCAACAGAAATCAATCGGGTATTTTTGTTGCAGACATTTCAGACCATTTACCAATCTATCATATCGAAAAAGAAAATATAAGACAAAGATCGTTTATTAAAGAAGTAACAAGTACAGATTTAAAAAAGAAAACATAGAAAAGTTCAAAAGTAATATGGAAAATATCAATTGGGATCAAGTTTTAGAATCTCAGTCATGTGAAGATGCCTATAACATATTCCGTTCTATATGAACTAACATGTATTAATCTGGATTTTCACTAAGACGAGTTAAAAGATTTAAGCCAGTCCCAACTAAACCATGACTGACAAGAGGACTGATAGCTGCCTGCCACAGAAAGAATAAGCTACGCTTGACTTTCATTAAATGTCCGACAAAGCATAATGATTCACAATTTTAAAAATATCGCAACAGATTAAGTCAAATAACCAGGGGCCAAGTGCATAAATTACACCTACGTCAATTGTACGCCGGTCGGAAATTACAGGCGTAAAATTAAGCCGAGTACATAAAACTGACACAGAGTAAACTGCGTCTGGAAAATGGTCGCAAACTCATGCCTCCTAGGTGGTAGACATAGTGTATATTTCATTAGGAAAGTTCAGTCACAGAGCAAACATGGGCGGAATTGTTCACTGGTTTGGCGATTTACAATATCGTAGAGCTTTTAGACGAGAAAGAATCTTTTATGATAGAAGGAATCCTTTAGATGTTTACGATGATGTGGAGTTATATGATCGGTTTCGGTTGTCCAGGAATAGGTTGCTGGCACTAATTAACGAACTTAGAGAGGATTTACAACGCCCAACACTCAAACAATGTGCTGTTCCTGTGGAATTACAAATGCTAGTTTCATTAAGGTTCTTAGCCAGTGGGTGTTTCCAAAATCTTGTAGGCGATATGGTTAACATAGACCGTACAACTGCTTGTAGGATAATTCAGAGTTGTGTTGCTTTTGAAGTCCCGGCTGCAGCAGTATGTAAGATTTCCCACTGAACAGGAAGTAGTAGAAAACGTGAAACTAGGGTTCCATGAAATTGCAGGATTTCTGAATGTCGTTGGATGTGTTGACGGAACGCACATCCCAATAACAGCTCCGTCAAATAATGAATGGGAATACGTCAATCGAAAGGGGACACATTCCATCAATGTTCAACTGATATGTGACAATGAGTTGAAAATAATTAACTGTGTAGTTCGTTGGCCAGGATCAACACATGACTCGGATACTAACCGAAAGTGAAATTTACAGACACTTCCAAGAGCATCCAAATATAGGATATGTCTAGGGTTCCATGAAATTGCAGGATTTCCGAATGTCGTTGGATGTGTTGACGGAAAGCACATCCCAATGTCACCAATGGGTGACAGTGGTTATCCTTTACTCGGGTGGCTGATGGTGCCAGTTACCAATCCTGTTGGCGAAGCAGAACAACGATACAACAGAGCTCATATGGCCACGAGATCTGTCATCGAAAGATGCAATGGCGTGCTCAAACGCAGGTTTACCAGTCTAAACAGAATCAGAATGAGACCAGAACGTGCATGTGACGTATCCGTGCGGTTGGAGTAGAGCCAGAGGATGACATAGTGTGGCAAAATGTACAGGCAAATGATGTCAACCATCATGCCGATG
Organism: Chaetoderma sp. LZ-2023a; assembly: GCA_034401795.1. Classification (NCBI taxonomy): domain Eukaryota; kingdom Metazoa; phylum Mollusca; class Caudofoveata; order Chaetodermatida; family Chaetodermatidae; genus Chaetoderma; species Chaetoderma sp. LZ-2023a. The sequence goes on from CM067362.1 coordinate 15,144,723, forward strand.
TCCCAGGACGTGTTGCTCGGCGGCAGCTAATTCAAAATGTATTCAGTTAGACCATGATAATGATATGACAACAGACAAGGAATAGATCAAGTAAGTTGTCGTCTGTTCGATAATTATTAAATTGCTTAATCATTGTTTATTGCGTTGGCCTAAAATTTTGGCAATGATGCTGAATAAGATTTAAGCATAGACAGACAGACACACAGATTGCATTTACACTCTTGCTTTTACAGCCAGATGTTTTTGGAGATACAGAGTGGAGACTATTTTACATAGCTGTATCAAGCTGAACGCAACGCTCAGCTTGATGCAGCTATGTAAAATATTCTCCACTCTGTATCTCCAAAAACATCTAATATACATATTCGACCTCGTAACATCAAGCTCAAGCAAAGTTTACCCACTGGTAATAAGGCATAGATCCAATATCACAATGCCACTACAGAACATTTTCGCATTGTAGCCAAAAGATACTTGCTATATCATGTGCCGACATGAACCACGTGTTTTCTTTCTAACATAATTTTAATTATGTCTGCTTGTCATCTAATATTTAAAGATACAGGCTCACGCTAAAAAAATGTGTATTGTATACTTTTAGAGGCTTATAATGTGTACATCGATGTATTGAACCAAAATAAATTCTAATTTATGAAGATATAATTATGTATGCTGCTCAAAATAATTTTTATTGCGAAAGAGCTACGTAGCTTTTTAGATAAGCTATGTAGCTTTTTAGATATTTACAAATATAGCAAGTATACGGAACGAAGTTATCGTACACGGAATTATATCTTCATATGTTAAGATTTATTTTGTTTTAATCCACCGAGGTACACAATATAAGCATCTATAAGTATACAATATAATTTATTTTATTCTTTCTATCTAGTGTGAGTGTGTATCTTTAATGTATTATCCTATTAGATAGAAAGACTTATTCTGTTAATATCTGATACACAAACACAATACTCGAACCGGATCTGTCATATTAAAGACCTCTGGCAGGTTTAGGTTCGAGATGTTCAGGCAAAGTGAAAAATTCTAGGGGAGAGAAAGGGACGGGCGGATGGACAGACGGTAGGCAAGCATATAGTCCTGTCCAGTTAAACTGACCAATAAAGTAGCTTGTAATATGACAACAAACATGTCTTTGTAATCACTTAAAAACATAACAGACATGTGGATTGATGGACATTTGGAAAGACATGTGGACTAATGGATGAACAGTCAGAGCAATGGGGAACTAATCATCATATTGACACCATCTTTAGCCCCAGCATACATGCATACTATTAATTATATAAACCATACAAATCGACTTTATGACTGTTCTGTTGTAATTAACCTTCGCTTAGGCCTACATCGTGCTCATTGACCTTTTGATCCCCCCCCCCATCCCATCCCACCTTGGGGTGGAGCCAAATATATGTGTTGTTTTGCAGACCGCAATCATATGGGTAACCAATATAGATTAAATTTTGTTGTATTCCTACCAACGGTTTTGGGGGAGAAAACTTGATGCTGTTTTTTAAGGATATTTGACCTTTTGACACACCCCCCCCCCCCCCCCCTCTCCTGGCCGCGTCACAGACCACAATGATATGGGTAACCCATATACCGAATTTGGTTGAATTCCAACTAACGGTTTAGGAGATGACGGACAGACAGATGGAGGCGATTTTAATATCCCCGACGTTTTTTCAAAAGGTGGGGATAATAAACTTTAAAACTATTGATAATATCTGTATGGCATTCGCTTTTATTTAATGTGACAAGGACTGACTATAGCTGAACTGATGTTGTTGTTGCTGTTGTAGTTGGTAAAGTTGTTGTAACAACTGAATTTCTAAGTCTAATTTTGTAATTTCTTTTGTTAATTTATTTTTTTCAATTTCAATTTTTTCAGTTTCTAATTTTGCCTTTTTGATTTCAACTTGCAAGAGCTCACAGTACAGTTGCTCACGCGATGGTTCATTTGATGATCTTTTCACTTTCTTTGCTTCCCTTGATGGCGGAGCGGACAGATTTCAACTCGGTGCACTTGAACCTGTGATTAAAGATTTGTTAACACTATGTTATGAAAACTTGTAACATATTTACAAAGATGTTTATCCGTCCATTCATCCATCCGTCCATCCATTTAGGCATCCAACCTTCCGTCTGTCTGTAAATCTATCTAAAATATTTCTATGAGCATGCATTATCACTGCAAGAAATACATAGGCTTTATTCTCACGCCAAATTTGATTTGTTACACTATTTATTTTGAAAGAATTATAAGTCTTTAATAGATCTTCTTCTTCTTCTTTTCGATCGCTGGTTTGGAGAGCCGTTCTCAAGATGAAATCTGTGGTTTTCTGCAGTTCTTCCACAGGCCCATACAGCTTTTCAAGAATAGAGGTTGACAAAGGCCAGATCTCTTCTCTCAGCAGCTGATACGTACTGCAACATTGAAGTATGTGCTCTGTGGTCTGTTCTGCTTCTCCACAAGGACAAGCGGGCGATGTCGTACGGTGGAACCGCCTGTACATGTGTTGGTTTAGTCTGTTGTGTCCAGTTCTGAGGCGAAAAATGGTCACTTGCTCTGGCCTCGAGAGATGATGGTAGGCATCTTCTGATCGAGGTGTTCTATAGAGGGACTTAATGATAGTCTTCATCTCTGTATGGGTAACCATGTTTTCTGTCTGATTCTCTTCTGCACCCACCTTTGCCATCTTGTCTGCTTCCTCATTTCCTTGGACTCCACAGTGTGAGGGGATCCACTGCAGTGCTATCCGAAAGCATTTGATGGTTTGTAGTGCTTCTTCAAGTTGTGGCAGCTTACCTTTGGTGATAGCCTCAAGGACGGAGCGGGCATCAGATAAAAAGACAATCTGTGCAATAGGGTCTGCTGTTCTGCTGATGGTATTAGCTGCATGAACCAGTGCTTCGACTTCAGCTCTGTAGTTTGTGCAGTGTTTGCCTGTCGGTATTGCAGCTGACTCATGTTGTCCGTTTGGATACTGTATGTGCAGTCCGGCACCTCCGCTCCTAATTGCATCTTTGGCTGATCCATCTGTGTAGATCCTTATCCATGTCTCCTGAGGGTACATTTCTTCCAGCATGGCTAGGGTCAGGGCCTTCTTGCTCACATCACTGTGTTCATTTTTGGTTGTGAGATGAGGTACTGTGGTGCGAATAGCTATGCTCTCTAGTTTGTTTTCCCAGGGTGGAGGATCAAGGGTGTGGTTTGGATCTTCTATTTGTGCTGGCAACATCTCTTGGTGTTTCCTTTGAAGTGCTTTTGTCTCTTTCACAAAACTTGATCTTTTAAGTCTTCCTGATGACAGCTGTGCTTGCCTGATCTTCATCGGGTGGTTATTGAACGATTTGAACTTTGCAGCTTGGATCAGTGCTTTGCATTCCCTTCCTTTGCTAAGTGGGGGAATGCCTGCTGTCTGCTCCATTTTTTCTATTGGTGTTGATCTCATTCCACCAGTGATGATGCGCAGTGCCTGGTTTTGTACTCTGTCGAGGTTCTGTTGATGATATTTAGCTGTTGTCATCCATGAGCTGGATCCATACTCAAGGTGTGGTCGTACGGCACCTAGGTAGATGGTCTTGAGGATCCTTTCATTGGCACCCCACTTTGTTCCTGCCAGCTTCCTCATGATGTTTAGCTTTCTTCTGGCCTTTGCCTCTGCATTCTGGATGTGCTCCTTACATGTTAATCTTCTGTCATATGTGACTCCCAGGTATGTCTGCTGGTCCTCGTATTCGAGTGGAGTACCGCCCAGTGTCAGATTGCCAACCTTGGTTTTGGTGGACAGTGTGAATAGCATGGCTGATGATTTTTCTTTGTTGATGGTAATACACCAGCGATTGGCCCGAGCTGCATTCTGTACGTGGCAGTCGTTGTGTACTCCTCGGTGCACCAGATTACGAGGTTATCTGCATAGAGGGCGCTTGGATCCCATTGGGCAGCTCTGCTACAATGTCATTGATGAAGAGTATGAACAGAGTAGGTGATAATACTCCGCCTTGTGGCACCCCTTGTCTCAGCAATACATTCTGTCCAGATTGTCCATCCACCAGCACCCTAGCTCTGCGATTGTGTAGGTATGACTTGGTCCATCGGAACATGTTGCCACCGATGCCTGTGCGCCGGAGCTTCACGAGGAGGCCATCCTTCCACACCTTGTCAAATGCTTTCTGCAGATCGATAAAGGCAGCTAGCATCACCTTCTTGGCTTGAAAAGTGTCCTCTATGACCTGTGCAAGATGTGTTGTTTGATCTTCTGTGCTCCTGTATCTTCTGAATCCGGCCTGCTCTGAAACTATAATGTTCTCTGACTCCAGGTACCACTGCAACCGCTGGTTGATGATGCGCTCCATGGTCTTGCATATGCAGCGTGTAAGACTGATAGGACGGTAGCTCAGCACTTTCGTCTTGTTCTTTCCTTTTTTCAGAATAGGAGTCATTCTGGCTTCCTTCCAGCACTGAGGAACCTCTCCATTGGTCCAACTGAGATTAAAGATGTCTAGCAACTTGCGAAGAGATGCATTACCAAGGTGTTGGATCATTTCATTCGTAATGCCATCTGGCCCGGGAGATTTCTTCTTTTTCAGTTGGCGGATAGCCTTCTTCAGTTCTGTTAAACTAATGTCAACTTTCATTGCATCGTGAGTGTTGGTGTCTGTTCTTTCCTTTTGCTCTTTTCTAACCTCCCTTTGACGCATTCGTGGTATAGAAATGTTGCTTTCTTTTGCATATGCGAAGGCATCTGCTGCCATCTTTCCTGTCAGTGTTTGTCCATCTTCTTCAAGAGTAATCTTCTCTCCCCTGACACCCTCATCATTGAGTGCTTTAGTCAGTCTCCATAGTTTTGTGGTGTCTCTCTCTAAATTAAACCCTGCCGTCTTTTCCCTCCAGCTTCTTCTTTTGGCCTCCAGCTTGGTCTTTAGATACCTGGCTTTAGTTTGTTGTAGCGTGAAGTGGTTTTCATGACAGGGATTACCCTCTGCATCTTCTCTGGCCTTGTCTAGTTTATCATGTGCTGCTTGCAGTTCTGTTGTCCAGTAGGGGCGGTAGTTTTTCCTGAACCCTCGAGGAATCGCTTCATTGGCAGCCTTGAGGATACTTGAATTAAATTCCTTGACCACATTGTTGATGTTTCTCCCTTCTACTGCTATATTATGGGTAAGCTCATTGGAACGAATGCCGAACAGACTCCAATTTGCCTTTTTGTAGTTCCACCTTGGATGTTGAGGTGAACTGGTCGAAATACTTCCAGAAAGAGAGAGGAGGACTGGGCGGTGGTCGCTTCCTCCTAACTGCGATCCGACCACTCTACTGAGGTTTCTGTGAATGTCTTCTGTACAAAATGCCAAGTCCGGCGTTGTTGTCGAGTGCCATCGGCGCGAGTAGAAGGTAGGCTGATCTGTGGGATCGTTGACAAGTAAAAGGTGCTTTTCATCTTGCCATGCTTCAATGTCTTCTCGTTTATCAAGTGTTCTGTATCCCCAGCTCTGGGACTGGCTATTAAAGTCTCCCGCAATGAGGAAGTGGCAGTCCGGGACCTGGATTGTGTCAAGTGAGAGATTCTTGTCATTAGGGCAGTAATAATTAACAATTTCAATCACAGAGTTGCTGGTTGTTACCTTGATCTTGATATATTCTGCCTCTTCCATAAAGGTTTTGATCTGGCTGGCGTTCACGCTGTTTCGGACCAAGGTCATCACCCCACCTTTCTTTCTTCCTCTTCGATCACACCGGAAAATGGTTTTCCTTCTTGCAGGTGTGTCTCTTGAATGCAGCAGATATCAATGTTGTTTTCGTACAGGAACTGTTCGAGCTCTGATTTCTTGTTGGTAACCCCTTCTGCATTCCAGTGCATGATGTTGATACTGGGGTTCTCTTTGGGTTTGGTCTTCTCTTTCCGTTGGCCAGTAGCTCTCCATCCTCGTCCCCTGGCTCCACAAGACGAGTTGATGGGACCTCCAGTAGCTGAGGGTGGGCTCCTTCGAGGCATGGAGCCCGGCGCTGCACCTGCCTGGCGGATCCTCACAGGGCGAGCACCATTTCGATTGATTCGATCTCCAAGTGTAATTTCATTAGCGTTGTGCATAATGCTCTGGTTAGCCCCTCCAAATGTCTGGATTGACACCCAGTGGGTTACACCCCTGCGCCACGTTGAGGCCGAGCATATAGTCTTAAACAGGGGGTCTTTAATAGATGAAATGAAATGTACGTATTAATCTCTAGTAGACATACTTACATTTCCCCTATTAAACACTTCATAGCTCTCAACAGTAAGGGTCATTTATCTTACAGCACCTTTCTCTGATGCAGTACTATATGGTCGTTACATTGTAAGTCTATTGACAGATACAGTGATTGCATATGTTATTCGTACATAGTTTCTGTTTTTATTACCACCGATGTCAGTAAGTTACGCATAATTTTTGGGACTAAAAATGAAACATTAAAATGAAACAAATGCTATTAAATACAAGAGTCCGTGTTCTATGCACAAAGTCCAGAATGAGGTATTTCAAACTCAAAAGGAGCTTACGGATAAACACAATAGCTGTAGTGATCGAAACATATATGTGTATTGTACTGCCAGTCGTTGAATGATGGGATTGCTAACAGATAAACACGTAAAAGTAAGGGCTAATATTTTCTTAAGCAAATGTTTGATTGTAATGAAATTTGACATAGATCACCGGTCAGATGATAGGAACAATATGTGAAATGGATAAGCTGTGGGTTGCTGAATGCCGTTGCCCAATCGTGGTTTGATAAGTGATGAATGGCTGAAGGAAAGCACAGCTCATTAGCCCATATTTACGGGGTGGGGCTTAATTTTTAAGGTGTTTATCAATGCTTTTATTGTTACTTACTCTGCAAGGTGGATGATTCATTAACCCGCTTCGTCAGTTCTACAACCTCTGCATCATCGTGATCATTGTCAGCATCGGTATCATCATTGTCTGCAGTAGCAACAATAGCAGCTGGCGCAACAGAAGGAGCAGCAGAATTACCTTCTTCCGAGGGTGAAGATGTCTGTAGATGTACCCGGAGTGTCTATAGATGACACCCATCCCGACGCTATTCCTTCTAAAGTGGGAGAGCTGTCACCAATGATGTCAAGGATGAGATCAGAAAATACGCCTTCAGACGGTTTCGGACCACCTCCCGTTTTCGGCCGTTTACGGTTCGAATAGTCCTTCTTCGCCCTTGACAGCAAGTCTTTCCATTTGTGCTTTATTTCATCTACTGTCCTCTGTTGTTGGCCTATAACATTTATTGCCCTACATATTTCTTCCCACTTTTCTTTTTTCTGCTTTGAGGTTGAAGAAGTTTTCAATTTAGAATTCAAAATTCCACTGCTTTCTTTATACTCTGATAGCAATTTCAGAACTTCAGTCTGATCAAAATTCTTCTTGCGTGACATGTTTGCTTTTTAAATGCTGGACTGTAGGCTACTTCAGCAAAACAGGCATACGAAACAGACATAGGCCCTATGTAGGTTAAATTTGCACTGATTTCCAATACAAATTTCACGTGCGTATGCCCGCTTCGCCGAAGAATAAACCAGCCTTTTACACGTACCAAATGCCGGGAATTTCATTCGGATCGAAAGTAGGACAGCAGTACTACAGTCGCAAACATGCCCTCTGTACTCCAGTCTTATGCACTCACAGTTATACGCCTGTTTTATGCACTCACAGTTCTACGCCTGTTTTATGCACTTGGCCCCAGGAGAGCAAAAATTAACTATTATCATAATAAATTTGATGAACAAAAAGACAATTTAAAAGAAACTTGGAAATTAATTAAAACATTACTAAATAAGCAAAAAAAAAAAGGATTCTGATGATTTGATAGAAGCATTTATGGAGAAATTAGTAAAGCGAGTTCGATAAACCGATGAGAATTTAGCAGTATATGCTTGACCTTCAAATGGATCTTCCTCAAGACAACTGCAGAGACCATGTGATTGCAGATTGCAACATGATATTTATATTGGTGGGATCAAAAAGTCTACTTTTATGACGAAAATACCAAGTTTTTATTAAAAGGCTAGCTAGAATATTCATGATATTATCTATAAACATTTCAGCTTTACTAGTTTGTTCTGCAAATTTCCTGGCAGGTGACATGACCCATTAATAGGGAATGGTCGAGGCACAGGTTTCAAGGTGATTTGTTGGGGAAAAAGTGCTGGTTGCTTGGCTATAGCGGTTATCCTTATCCTTTGCAATGTTAGCTCCTGATGGCAGTATCGCATCCAGCTTGTGGATGGGATATAGATTACAATAGGGCTTCCAAGAAAATGTGTTCATTCGTACTCAACCACCATCTACGTAAAGCATGCAATCATTTCAATAGGAGAGACTGCCCTGATCTTACATTATTATGACTACTCGCTCTATATTGCTATAGGGAATTGCTTTTTCCCTCTACTGTAACATATTTGTCTCAAAACATCAGCAGCACACTGCCAAATTTCGAGATTTTTTCAGAAATTACCACGGTATATCTCTCCCCGATGTGTTAAAAAGTGTGTGACTGTCTTTATGATGTAAAAAGTGATCAATAAAATGTTTATTCTGACTTTGTTCCATTTTTTTTGTCCTCAAATAGTACATATTCAAAAAATATCATTCACTTTCTTTTCTTGGAGAATTCATTTCGGACAGTCATATATTTGTTTTAGCGATAATAGCTACCCGGTGTTCAAGTGTATATGCCCGCTGTCTCCCTAATTTCATTGTTGGTCCACTGCCCAAAGAAGGCAAAGTTTATTGAGGGGTATTATTGTTTTGTTCAACAACTTCAGTTACTGGGCTCAGATGGAGGCGCTATACCTTCTTCAATCATGAAAGAGATTTCCTCTTCATGGACGTCTGCAGTTAATGGAATGAAAGGTGCAATGATCAGTTGTCGTTGTAGATGCATTGCTAGATGTCACACACTGATCTTCCTCGGTGCCTTGACGCAGTACTGCTGATATGTAATCAACTATCTCAATACTTTGGCTTGTTCAAAGGTGCATTGCATACCACGCTTTCTGAATCATGGCTAGCTAATTTGCCTGATAACTGGATATTTGTCCAGAACTATCATCTTGCGAATTATAGACGGTCTGATATTCCCACGCAATATGGTCATAAACCCTCTGCGCAAGTATGTTAATACATTTGATCAGTCATAGCTCCTGTTTACTGAATATTTAGTAAAAACTGTTCATCATGCAAGGGTTAGAGTTATGAATATTTGATGAAACAAATACTGTTAATTTGACAACATATATTCAGGTACTTAAACAATGAACATTATAACAATAAATTTATTGCACCCGCATAACTCGTCTTATGGTTTACAGCATAGATACACATATAGTCACCTGGAAGAATCTGTACTAGAGAACTCTTTGGTTGTCATATTTACAACTGCCCCTGCCCATTTACCTGTTGTTGGTAATATGTCTATTGTTAAAATGATACAATTTTACTGTAGATGGGAGATGATATTAACTGACGCCTCTCTGCCCAGCTTAATCAATGCATCCCGTGCTATGCGGTATGTTTCCTGTAGTACGGATCGCTTAGGCCTGGCCTGACGTATTTCCCCTTCACCTCCCTTATATGACCCCTGTGGTCTATAACGCGATCTGCTAGTATTCCCAAGTTATGGGCAAAGCGGTGTATTAAGATATACATGTTGAAAAATTGGGAGTCTGTCGATTCTTTTTCATAAACTGATTGATTTCTATCTCTTACTTACGATTCCTCTGGAGTGGTTACTAAATTTTGATCGAGTTTGGGAAGGTGGTCTGCCTTCGCTTGCTTCAAATAAACTAACTATAACACTTCTCAAAATTGTATATAATATTTTATTGATGCACATTAATTGAGCCATATTGCAGTCTTGTAAATCTAGTATACTTTAGTTGTAAAACGATTTCTCAACTAATACTGATTCAATTTTAACAAACTTTTTCTAACATAATTTCTAGCTTCTAACAATGAATTTCAATTGTGATGTTACGCTTTTATGAAAGATGACTTCTCACGAAGAGTGCAATCGGAAGATGCAGTGGGTGGTTTTTTTTTTCTCTGTCAGTTTGTCTGTGTGCGTGCGTGTGTATGCATGTGTGTGCATTCTTTCTGAGGGCCTCGGGAAGATCAGATTTTACTGACGTTGTTTACCCTCATTAAATAAAGATTATTATTATTATTATTTATTATTAAGATTAATTAATTTATGGCATGGACTGGATCTGTGCATGATGACCCCAGCTTCCCACATTTATTCTGTTGTGACAAGAGCGTTAACCATTCAAGTATTAACTCATCAGGATTAATTACTTCATGAAAGAACTATAGTTGGCTTTGCTAACTAATGGTTATGAGTCATCATGGCATATTTGGGTAATTACCAGAATTATGCATACATCATGGGATTTCTACGTGGTACAGAATCGTATAACGGGATCTGTATGCTCTATCCATGCCATCTGTTCAACTTTGAAGGTCGCATCCACGTACCAGACCTTGGCATTTGATAGCATGTGTAGCATCTCGGTCCGGAACCCACGCCAGATCAAGTCCACTGTCTTTATCTCTGGAGGACAATGTCCGGCATGGAAAGGATTAAGTATCCGTTCAGGCAGGTCTAATCCCTGTAAGATATCGATAAGTTCATTTCTATTCGTACGTACGTGTGTGTCTTCGCAGACGTAAACATATCTCCTACGCCTCGGTCTTTAATAGCTGCTCTAATTTTGGTTGCAGTTGTTATGTCAGCAGAAGCTGGATGATGATGTGCTAGTGCACCTAATAATAATATTTTATGATTCCTACGCACATGATTTAAAATATTTTGAAAATAATTTGACTGGAAGCAACAACAAGCTGGTTTGTATGATATGCTACAAAGGTCTTTGCATTAAAATCCCATTTTCACCCAAAATCTTGGACCTAGGTGAAATAGCACATCTATGTATCATAAGTAAGGTATATACCAAGTTTCATTAAAATATCCTAAGCCGTTCAACATGATATGTTGTATACAGCTATGATATAAAAGTTAATATTGTTGATGAAGACGACGACGATATTAAAATTAAATTCATTACAAAAGATGTTGATCTTGTTGATTATAAATGGCGATTATGATGATGATAATAGCAATGTCGACGATGACAATATAGCATACATGTTTAGAAGTTATCGCCTTTCTGGACCAGTGTAGCCCTGCACCAAAGGCTCTTGGACCGGATACTGCATCTCCACAAGTTCACTTATTCCAGAGTGAACTTGGCAGTTGAATCTGAAGGCGTTGGAGATCATGGAGGCAAGCTGGCGATGCTGGAGATCCAATTTGCATGGGCGATCGTGGTGATCCTGATGTTGATGATGATGGTGATAATAACATGGGAGTATGTGGAGACGATAGTAGCGATGAAATTGGTGATGATAAGCTTGAAGTTGGTGATGATGGCATTATAGCTGTGCTGTGAAAGATGTGATGAAAATCATCTTCATCATATGTAGAAATTGTCTCGCCTTCAATTTCCGCTAGGTACGCTGTCTCTTCTGATGGTTCAAACACATCATTAGCTGTAGTCTCCAGACATTCATCGCACTGCAAATCTAATGGCGGTCCACTGGCTACTGCTGCAGGATAAACTGCCTTCGTGATGTTAGTTCCGCATATACTATGATGCCACCTACCACATGGTTCACACAGCAAACCTTGATGCCTGTTAGTTACACAATTTAATATTTGCGAGGTTGTGCGACTATCGAGTTATGGATTTCAGGAAACATGTAATAATTAACATGTTTACCTTACCTTTATACTTGATGGCCTATTATTCTTTGAGTAAATGTCAAAATCTCTTAAGCAACATGAAAGCATATTCGTACACTGCCACCCCATAACCCGGCACAGGTGTTAAAGGAATAAGTTATTTAAAGTATTTGATTGACCGTCACACACATGTAAAGATTGACGTATTTCAAATGCCACATGCAATCCAGTATTTTAAAAACGATAAACTTTTAAGATGACAAGCAAATATGATTTTATGCATACTCGCCCACTCATAAAAATATGCATATAGCCGGCAGCATCTAACATGAAAAAACACATGGGTTTGTGTTTGACTAATTTTCTGATACCCATAGCTTAAACTAGGTTGTTTCCACCCACTATGCTTGCCACAGTTAGCGGCTACATACAAATATTACGGTAATCAATCATTACGAAGAGTGTATAATCGCATCTCTAGGTAGCGGTCATCAAAGTAAAGGTTACCCAAAGTGTTAATCAGACAGACACATGCCCATGCATTGAACCCAGTGTTTTACCGTACCGCACAGGCGGCTATAATTGTTGGTAAATTTAAGTATAGATGTGCCTTTTGTAGTCAGTCATCTTAACAGACGACCATCTTATCGTGGACCACAGAATAAGCTTAATGAACCACCTACATCAGTCAGAACAAACCACCATCTAAGTGTGGCCAACCGCATTTAAGCAGATGGTCGTAATGATAACAATAGAGTAATGTGTTGCATAGATAAGAGGCCACCTACGTAGCTACATAGGTTGTCTTATTGCTGGGTGAATATAAGTATGTTCTTGAACATTTGCCATAATGGGCCATATAAGAAGGGAGTAGCTGGTCATACATAATATATATTGAGTATTTTAACAGACCACCCAATCAGGTGGTCTTAACAATAGTTGTTGGATGATTATATGGTGGTCAGCTGTATTAATGAACCAGCTAAGCAGGTGGTCATAACAATAATTGTAGGCAGATTGAATTGTAGACAATTGTCTTTACGGTTAACGGACCGCCTAAGCAGAGTTGTCATGCCCTTGACTTAACAGACCACCCAATCAGGTGGTCTTAACAATAGTTGTTGGATGATTATATAGTGGTCAGTTGTCTTAACGGACCAGCTAAGCAGGTGGTCTTGACAATAATTGTTGGCATATTGTATAGTGGAAC
>CM067362.1:15158241-15205438 GCA_034401795.1 Chaetoderma sp. LZ-2023a
AACCTCGACAGAGTACAAAACCAGGCACTGCGCATCATCACTGGTGGAATGAGATCAACACCAATAGAAAAAATGGAGCAGACAGCAGGCATTCCCCCACTTAGCAAAGGAAGGGAATGCAAAGCACTGATCCAAGCTGCAAAGTTCAAATCGTTCAATAACCACCCGATGAAGATCAGGCAAGCACAGCTGTCATCAGGAAGACTTAAAAGATCAAGTTTTGTGAAAGAGACAAAAGCACTTCAAAGGAAACACCAAGAGATGTTGCCAGCACAAATAGAAGATCCAAACCACACCCTTGATCCTCCACCCTGGGAAAACAAACTAGAGAGCATAGCTATTCGCACCACAGTACCTCATCTCACAACCAAAAATGAACACAGTGATGTGAGCAAGGCCCTGACCCTAGCCATGCTGGAAGAAATGTACCCTCAGGAGACATGGATAAGGATCTACACAGATGGATCAGCCAAAGATGCAATTAGGAGCGGAGGTGCCGGACTGCACATACAGTATCCAAACGGACAACATGAGTCAGCTGCAATACCGACAGGCAAACACTGCACAAACTACAGAGCTGAAGTCGAAGCACTGGTTCATGCAGCTAATACCATCAGCAGAACAGCAGACCCTATTGCACAGATTGTCTTTTTATCTGATGCCCGCTCCGTCCTTGAGGCTATCACCAAAGGTAAGCTGCCACAACTTGAAGAAGCACTACAAACCATCAAATGCTTTCGGATAGCACTGCAGTGGATCCCCTCACACTGTGGAGTCCAAGGAAATGAGGAAGCAGACAAGATGGCAAAGGTGGGTGCAGAAGAGAATCAGACAGAAAACATGGTTACCCATACAGAGATGAAGACTATCATTAAGTCCCTCTATAGAACACCTCGATCAGAAGATGCCTACCATCATCTCTCGAGGCCAGAGCAAGTGACCATTTTTCGCCTCAGAACTGGACACAACAGACTAAACCAACACATGTACAGGCGGTTCCACCTTACGACATCGCCCGCTTGTCCTTGTGGAGAAGCAGAACAGACCACAGAGCACATACTTCAATGTTGCAGTACGTATCAGCTGCTGAGAGAAGAGATCTGGCCTTTGTCAACCTCTATTCTTGAAAAGCTGTATGGGCCTGTGGAAGAACTGCAGAAAACCACAGATTTCATCTTGAGAACGGCTCTCCAAGTGTGATACCAGCGATCGAAAAGAAGAAGAAGAAAGAGGAAAGTTTATGATGGTGACCATGAAGACGAGGATGGTCTAGCAAAAGCTTTGCAACTGAGACTCCAGGAGAAAAGGGAATCTCCGCGCATGAAGTTCCTGCAGTCAATTCTACCAAGAGTAGAAGCCATGGATGAGGATAGATATCTAGATTTTCAGATAGCAGTGCTTAACTTGATAAAAGATGCGTCAAAGCACACCCAATCTGGACCTCATTTTGATGTGAATAGCACCCAGCCCATTGAAAACTCATCATTGTCCAGGCCGGTTACACCCTGTCCTCGCTGGTTAAATCCTTCGCACTCGGTCGATACGCCTGGTGCAACAATAGACTCCTACCATTCCTCATTCTCTCCAATGCCCTCAACGCATTTCAGATGAGGCAGACCATGGCTGATAACATGTAATTCTGATCCATGTCGATGAGATCATGGTTTTGTTGAAATATCTATATTTCTAGAATAATAAATTTCATTTGGAAAGAATAAAGTCTTTGGTTTTTTTTTTACGGTACTCACCTCAATGTCAGGACAAGTTTATGTTCAGCGGCTACTGGAGTCCTCCAGTTGCTTCCAGTTGGTGATATGTGCAGTTCAAGCAAACCCTTTAATTCTCGAAAGCTGTCGTAGGACATCCTGGTGTAGTTGAAAAACACATATAGGTCAGGGTTGTCCACTAAATTTCGGAAAGTTCTATGATATTCGCCTAGTATAGGCCTCACTAGGAAATGTTGTCGGCACCACATTGCTCGGCTCCGTACTGCCTTTTGCTGGTTTTTTCGCTTATTGACGAGACCATACAGTGCCAGAATTTCTTCCTCCGAGGAATCCATTTTAACTTTACTCGTCAGAGTCACCGTGTCAAATGATCGAGACACGAGAATAGCCTATGTAACCCGCCGTGTTGGCGTGACGTGTATCTACGCGTACCGTGTCGTGTCTTCCGTATATGGACACGGTCTATGTAAACGGGGCCTAACGGCTCCAGGAATCATATCGCATAGCATTCGGGGTATATTTACCAATCAATATAAATTATACTCCCTAACGAAAGCCAAACGATATGTGAAGAAAACAGCAAAATGTATAACAAACTGCTGTATCACACGGTAAAACCGCAGACCACGCATCTACTCAAGAATTTTGAAACCACCGATCGTGATCGCACGTAAACTTGACCATTCTAAAGTTTCCGGTACCATTTTTAGTACGCAGCACCCAGAACGAGATGCGCGAATTAATGAAAAAATTTTTCTTCACATAAACATCCGAGCGACCCGGGTGTGACGTCACCCGCTCGGATCCTACGGAGAACGACGTCAGCCGATATTCGTGTTAGAAATACCGTAGCAAACAACTATTTTCATATCTGCCGATCGCCTGTTGGGGTTTAAAGAAGGCGATCGTCTGGCATATATCGTTGTTAGCACACGTCCCAGATTCTTTGGGGTCAGAAATTGGGACATGCGACACAGCGAAATTTAGAGACCTAAGTCTTTTAACTATGGATAATAAGGAATGATACAACCTGGTTATCATCGGCGGTATTCTCCATAGTGTCCAGTTACATCCTTCAAGAACGCACAAACTATCACTTTACAGATAAAGACTTAGATTTCTTTAACAAAAGACACTAAAATCCTCTCCCTGCAGAAAGCATGTATAGCTCTTGTTGCTATGCAAACAAGAATGCGCTCTATGGTAAACGGGTACTCGGCAGTTGGGAGCCGAGTTCCCAGGAGTCGGTAAAGCTTTCTAAGTCTATAATCCTAGAGCCGCTGTCAAGGCCAGCTGTATATCAGAAGTAACAGAATGGTGAGTATTGATCCAAGGAGAAATGATGTTTACCTTCATCGTTAAAGATGGCTCGGTGTCAATAAATATGATGTTTGGATAACATCAATTTCCCTTCTGTATCGATGAACATGAAATTTTTGCAAAGCAAATTTTATTTATATTGCCAAAGACCACTATATAATCATCATCTATATATATATATATATATATATATATATATATAGATAGATATAGATAGATATAGATGATGATTATATAGTGTATATATATATATATATATTCTACTGTCTAAATTTGAGGATGAAAAATGTGTGTACTCATCATGTGAGGGTAGTTTCAAGCAAGAGTTGCATTTTGCAATAGGCACCATCCACTAAATTTAAATCTTAATTATATTGCAGAGGGGGTGGGGGCAGAGTACAGATGCAAGTAGAAAAGTAAGGGAATACTGGAAGGCAATTTTTCTTGTTAAACAGCGAGTTCCCTCTTCCTCCACTTTTTAGTGCCACGGTGTATGTGTGCGTGCGTAGTCATCATTCATCTAGTGTCGGATAGGTGTACATGGGTGAACACTATTTTGACTTCATTCACGAAGCGGTTTGCCACCGGTAGCCATTCTGCAGCAGGAAGTAGCGTATCAAGCTCAATTACAATGTCTACTACAATCACCGATTCACTTCAGTTTTGCTAAACTAATACATACTACTCCAATATTGCTAAGTAAATATTCATAAATACCAGAAAGGCAAGCTCTTTTTAACCCAAATGAATAGTAACCTAATCTTGTATTAAAGAAACTAACAGTAAAATAAATGGACATTGTGCGTGTGTGATGGACATAATTGTGCAGTCAACCGCTCATGTTTGCCATGATGTGGCCTGAAAAGTTGTCTGCTGAAATTCAGTGAAGCACACGTTTTCTCACAGGAGATAACAGAATTACTTTTCTCATTGTATTGGAAGAAATTTGCTAAATCTGAACTTTCTTGTGCCATTGGTCTGCTACAAGGTGCCTGGATGAAAACCCTGAAATTCTCAATAAAATGTCCATTTGCAGACGGAGAGATCTCAGGATATAAGCCTTTATTTTCCCGACAATATTTTGTGTTACAGTTTCTTGCAGAGAGAGAGAGAGAGGGGGGGGGGGGGGGGGTGGAGAATAGTAGTGTTTGAATAGTTTCATCTCTGTAATTTACAGTATGTACAAGTTCGAATGGCACGGTCTACACACACAGGCTGAATCTTGTGAAATGTAACTAAAATGTACAATAAGTAGAGATAATATGCATGTATATTACTATTTTGTGGGCATGGTTACCACACCTAGATCGAAACCTGTGGTGACTAGTTCAGTACTGTACACGTTTTTCATTTGATATACATTTTTAATTAGCATTATAGTATTATGTACATCTGTATTACAGCTTCTTACATTACATATATACACACAATATATATATATATGTGTGTGTGTGTGCGTGTGTGTGGTGTGTGCATGCATGTCATAATCATATCATGGACTGGCGCTGATACCACACCTAGTCACATTTTAAAGGACACTTGGCACGGTTACCACACCATCAACGCTGTTAACCCTCTACCTGGGTGCAGTTGCTAATTTAGTTTGTGATCCTAATCTAATGACAATCAACAATCCAAACGTTGATGCAAATTAGCTAGTGTTATTAGATGACTGTGTACTCTTTAACTGAATTTATCATTTAATCTGTAATACCTTTGGCCGTTCTGGCACAAATTCCGCACCTAGGACCATTGTAGCTAGTACATAATGTCACTCAGATGTGTGTCCAGCTTGGATTTGAAGTCAGAGATGTTTTTTGCTTCAACCACATTCTAGTAGAGCATTCCGCTGTGGCGTGATTCTTTTGGTGAAGACGAGTGTATTCTTATTACAGTGATCTACTCTTATTCTGTAATTGTGTCCACGTGTAATGTTAGAGGTAGGCTCTCCTATCTGAAAATCAGCCTATGGTGCAACCACAAACAACCGAGCTCGATATCCAGTGTGTAATTTCACCAGAAACTTACAACACCAAGTATCCAGACCATCACAAGCCACATCTGCCTCTTATAATACAGTCCCCCACTGTATCTAAAGATGATCATCCAGTGTCTAGCAAACATCGTATTTCCGAGGTGCTACCATCAGCTGTTAAGAATACTGGCATATCTACTAATACTACGCCACAGCATGCAGCTAGTTTCTCAAGAGGCGATTAGGTTATCTACCGGAACTCGCCACGATAAATAATTGTGGCAAAAGTTATCTACCAGGACGCGGCGCTACGTAGATAGCTGTGGGGGCCACGGATCGGCTGCCCCAGCGCTTGAGATAGCTGTGGGGGCCACGGATCGGCGCCCAGTAGGGGCCTGCCTTGCGTAGAGAGGGCCGCGACGTAGATAACTTTTTGTTCGAAAACATGTCTACCGGGACGGGTCGCGACGTAGATAACTTTTGCCCCATTTATTTATCTACGCCGAGCCTTATGTGCTTGAGGTGGTATCATCGGATATACTACTCATGGCGACTGTTTGTCGGTCAACATTACCTTTTAAACGCTACTCCTCAACCACTAGGCATATTTTAACCAAATTTGGGTCAAAGGATCTTATTGTGCTCGGCTTCAGAACTGGCATTCAGAATTTTGATACGTCAATTTTTTTGCTCAAAATCTTAGATTATATTACAAATTAACCCAGAATTGTCAAATTGCTTCTTTGCATTTTGACCAATTTCAACCAAATCTAGCTGAAAGGATCCTAGTGTCAAAGGCTATTAGAATGTCCATTCAGAATTTAGATTCGTACATATTTTGGCTGAAAATCTTAAATTGGTGATAGTTGCCAGAACTATCAGTCAGAATTTGAATTGATTGACCGGTCGCCATCTTGGATTCTGAAATGGTAATGGTCCAGGTGATTGCCTTGGGTCTGTTATCATAGGTCATCATGGACAATTTTTTAATGCTGACACGAAGATGCCCATGAATTTTATTTTAAAGCCAAAGATTATGTAATTTATTATAAAATGTTAATATATGCAGTTTATTTCTCTAGGGAATGCCTCGCACATGCTTCACAAACATTGGCATCCTGATCTTTTATATTGTATTGAAAAAAGATCCAGTGAGAGTAAATCCAAGGAGATATATGTCCCCCCCCCCCCCCACACTGTTAGCTCACCTGGCATGGAAGGCCAAGTGAGCTTATGCCAATGCGACTCTGTCCATTTGTCAACCTTTTCTTTAAATGACTTCTCACGAACCACTGGACAGATTTCAATTATATTTGACGGGCAGCATCCTTAGGGTATAAAGACCCCAAGATTGCTCAAATGAAACCAGTCATGCAATTTGGCTGGTGGTCATCTTGGATTTTTACCAATCTTTAGAAATGTCTTTAAAAAAAATTTTTATGAAACCGACTGGCAGATCGATTCAACTCACAAAATATCATTATGGGGTCATTCCGTAGAAGATGGACCAATGCCCGTCAACTCATAGTCACGGATTTCCTTCAAACTTTCTCAGTGTGAGCATATGGATGTTTCAGTTGAGCATGACAATTTTTTAACTGATATGTGAAATACTTTTTGAAAAATGCCCTCTCAAAGACCCCTATGCTAAAATTAGTTCTCCTGCTATATTAGAAGAACCAATCAGCATTCCCTGGTTATATAATACATAAACATCGATTTTCTAGACCCAAAGACCTGACTCTGTTAAAATTTGACATTTTTCGCGACAATCTAATTTGTTTTAAAAAGTTTAAAATATCTCCACTTTAGCATTTTAGATACTTTTTCATCATAGGTGGACATTGAATGGTATATTATGGTCATATTAGTACAGCTACATGGACTTCTATGGCCATTTATAGACAATTTTGACACACTGCGACCAGGCCAATATGTGTAGTGTAATCTCTCATACTAAAGTATGCCTAAATGTCACCCATTTCATGGAATTATTTAATAAACTGAGACAGGCATTGGTTAATACACATGATATAATATAAAAGTGTTAAGAGATAGTACATAATACTACATACCTCAGCAATAATTGATGATACGGTACATGATCCAGCATATACCGCTCCTCCAAATTATTTAAATAGTCCATTTATAAAGTCGATATCAGTTTGTGGAAAAGTGTACTGCCGGCCAGTTGCTGTCAATGGTGTTGACACCGTACTTAGAATGTCACAAAAAGGAACCCAGCACTGGTCTGTGCGCCTTGGCCAACTAAAGGATCGAGCTGGTGCATGCGGCTTCATAAACGAAATGAGACAGTCCTCATTTTCTAGACTAATTTCTAACACTATGCCAAACCACCAATTTTTGTCATACAATGCACCAACATAGTCACTCAAAGACAGTTCCATAGGGATATTTAAATTCTGAATCTCTGATGGCATACCTGGTTGTGTGTTAGAAAATGACCGAGTGTATGAAACATCATCAGTTGAAATTCGCTTTACTGTGATAGAGTTAGTGTCATTTGGAACAAACGAATGGAAGGACCTGGTTCCTTGCACTGTTTTGGCAAGGAGATTGCAGGAAATGTCAATTTCCCTTTCTCCGAGATCTAACAATACTCACCATTCTGTTACTTCTGATATACAGCTGGCCTTGACAGCGGCTCTAGGATTATAGACTTAGAAAGCTTTACCGACTCCTGGGAACCGGGTACTCGGCTCCCAACTGCCGAGTACCCGTTTACCATAGAGCTCATATTGTTTGCATAGCCACCAAACAAGAGAAAACTATGGCTTGCCTCCATGGGGCTGGGAGGCTGGGTCCGTAACAGAATGGTGAGTATTGTTAGATCTCGGAGAAAGGGAAATTGACATTTCCTGCATTCTCCTTCGATCAATACTCACCATTCTGTTACTTCTGATATACACCAGTTACTTCTGATATACACCAGATTTGATCAGTAACCTGGTGGGAAGGGGCAAGCCATACATGCTAATTTTGCCCCTTGGAGAAAGATTTTAGACTTCAAACTTGACTAACGGAGACCTAAAAGGACCGTCAAGTTCACGGAACCGAATCACATTCGCGTCACAGCTCCCCCCCCCCCCCTTTTTCCTCCTAAGAAAAGGGAGAGAACTAACGAACATGTATCTCGCCTGAAAACACCAATATGCCAAGAGGGTTAACTACTCCCTGCATATTGCCTGTATTAGCCTGGGAATGAGCATGAATATATAAGATGAATGAACATGATACATATACATAATACAAAAAACTCTCGCTTATTGAATTACCTTATGATAACAGGACTTCAGACGTACCGCCTCCAACCATTCACCGGTTCGGCCATCGGTGACACAATCTGGTTGACATCCTCTCGCTTGACCATGCCTGCTTTAGGTTCTTTTCTTACCAAAGTGAAAAAAGGGGAAAAGCAGTGTGGTCACTAACTATCGTTTCAAAACAGCTAAAGCGAGTGGATTGGCTGAGTCTGACACATCCCTCATATAGTAATCCGTAAATGAGGACTCACAGTGCCATTGTGCAACGGCCATGATGTCCTCTAACGGAACACCATTGTAAAGGGCGGTCGAGGCGGCTATTCCTCTAACATCGTGTGCCCTTACGCCCTGCACCTGGTGCCCAGTCGCCATCTCGTGAGTAGTCTGAATGCATTCGACCACCCAATGAGAGATAGTATCCATGGATGCGGCGCCATAAGGCTTTTTATGGCAGATCCACAGATGTCTATCGTTCAACCGTAACGAGTCAGTCCGTTTCTTGTACTTAGTCAAAGCACGGACCGGGCACCAGACACTGGCATCACGATCAAACCTAGTTAACTTCGGTATAATGATCGGTTTGCCGGGATATCTCAAAGATTGGTTCTTTGACATAAACTCTGCTCTTGGCAGAAAACGCAGACCGTCTCCAGAAACAATAAATCGGTTCCTCTCTGCCGAAAGCGCATGGATCTCACTGCGCCTTCTAGCTGAGGAAGCTGCCAATAGAAAGACCGCCTTTAGAGTCAAATGCTTTAGACTAGCCGAACGCAACGGTTCGAAAGGGTGCTTGGCCAGTACATTAAGCACTAAAGATAGACTGCAGGCTGGAATGACTACCGGTTGTCTCGGGCGGAGATTGCTCATTCCCTTCAACATCACATTTAACTGGGCCACCTCTGGACTATCCCTGTTGGCTAGACAAGGGATAACTGATGCCAAAGCTGACTTGTATCCAGCAACTGTGACGGGAGCTAGTCCTGCAAAGAACAGCTCACAGAGAAAGTCTGCTATTTGCTGAATAGTGGATTGAAAGGTATCAATACCCTTTTCCTCACACCAGTCTGCAAATCTGTTAACCTTGTTGTTATATGACTTGAAGGTTGACCTCCTCGCAGCCGCGATGAAATCAGCAGCCTGTCGAGAAAAGCCTTCCAATGTGGAACGTTGTTTGACAACATCCACGCAGTCAATTTGAACATTTCGGGACGCTCGTGTAGGAAGCGTCCCTTGGCCTGGGAGATTATGTTCGGAATCTCGGGCAACTGCACAGGATTTTCCACCAGCAGATCTAGAAGATCCGTGAACCACGCCCTGCTCGGCCAATACGGCGCTATTAGCAGGACCAGACACGGCTCCTCCCTGACCTTCACCAATACCTTCGGTAGAAGAATGGTGGGTGGGTACGCGTAAGCGTGCATCCCTCTCCAGCTTATCGCCAGAGCGTCTGTATCGACGGCATTTGGATCTGGAATCGGCGAGACATATGTCATGATTTGAGCATTTTCCTTTGTGGCGAACAAGTCCACGTTGGGTTTGCCCCAATGCTCGAAGATCCGTCGCAGAACCGGAGGGTTGAGGGACCATTCTGTTGGCAAGATTCTCTGTCTGCGAGACAAAGCATCCGCCAGAATGTTCAATCGGCCAGGAATATGAGCTGCTTTCAAAACAACCGAGTAATTCCTGCACCATTGAATCAAGTGCCACACCCTGATGCACAGAGTGGGCGACCTGGTCCCGCCCTGGCGATTTATATATGATACTACTGTCGAATTGTCCGACCGTATCAATATCACCTTGCCCCTGATCATCGGAAGGAACTCTTCCAACGCCAGTTCCACTGCCATCATTTCCAACAGATTGATATGCAGCTGACTCTCCGGGAGAGTCCATGTGCCCGAGACCTGGTGTTCTCCCAGGCAGGCACCCCACCCCTCCAGCGATGCATCCGTGTAGACGGACAGCTGGGGGTGGGGTAGGTGCAGCGAAACCCCTACTAAGAGATTCTGACGCTGTTTCCACCATAGAAGATGCGATATTATGGGCTCCAAAACTGGCACCAGTTTTGACAGGGGTTCTGTTCTCTGTTTCCACAGAGACATCAGATACAACTGGATAGGCCTTCGCATTAGAGCAGCGTACGGGATAACCTGCTCCATGGAGACCATCATGCCCAGCATCTGAAGGAACCGCCTCGCCTGAATGTGGTTTCCCACTCGAAAACTCCTGAGGATGGCTAACAAAGACACCACTCTGGGCTCTGACGGGTAAACCCTGCCCTCCTTGAGGTCGAATCGCATCCCCAAATAAATGAAATGTTGAGTGGGCGTCAACTCGGATTTCTCCTCGTTGACTATCCAGCCTAGATCTGAAAGTAACTTCAGAGTCAGAGCAGTATCCATGTTCAACCTGGCTGCCCAGTCTGCCTTGAGCAGCCAGTCGTCTATGTAGGTGTGTAGGGCCACGTTCTCTTTTCTGAGAAACGCTGTCACCGCAAGGACCACTCTTGTGAAAACCCTCGGAGCTGTCGACAGGCCAAATGGGAGAACTGTAAACTCCCATACTTGATTCTGAAACGCAAATCTCAGAAACCTGTGCCAACTCCGATTCATCGGAATGTGGAAATATGCATCTTTCAGATCGATCAATACACACCACATTCCTTTCCTCAATCCCGCCATTACCGACCTCGGCGTTTCCATCTGGAACCGAGGCGTATGGATAAACCAATTTAATGGCCTGAGATTGAGTATGGGTCTCCATCCCCCTGTGCTCTTGGGGACAAGGAACATGTTTGAATAGAAGCCTGGAGTGTTCCGGTTTGCTGGTTTTATTGGTCCCTTCAGAAGCAAACCCGACACTTCCTTTTGAACGGCTTCTAACTTGTCTGGCTCCCTTGGTACGGGTGTCCAGACAGGTGCCAAAGACAGATTTTGTGGTGGAAAGTCCCACCACTCCGGCATGCCTCGACGAAACGCATGAGCCTTCCACCCACCATAGACGCCTCGACGTCTAACGGGGTTGTCCGGCTCGCAGTCCGCCCCCCCCCCCCCCCTCTTTCTTAACGAGAGAGAGTGAGAACCATTTCGTTCTAGGCACGACGGGTATAACTGGCACCGCTGTTCCTGTCGCACAGGCACGGTCCAGGTGGATATGAAGGGAGCTTGCGTACCCTCAGGTACGCTTCGGCCCCTTCTGTCCGCCCTTTGAGGCCTTACCCTTCCCCTTCCCAGGGGCGGTCAGGAGCAACATTGGGGAGGGTAGGCGCCTCTACAACCTTCCTGGGCTTCTTCGCCGGCGGCGGCTCCGAGAACCCAGCTGAAGCAGAAGTCGCAACAGGCCTGGCTTTCGCTTCTTCTGCTTCTTTGAAGGCTGTCCCGTTAGCGGTTTCCCCACAGCCCCTAGTGCGTGCGCTTGCCGCACTAGCTCTAGCTGTAGGTTTACCGCTAACCGATTCTGCGCGATACTGGCGGTATCCTCTAAGATGGCCCGCGCTTGGACACCGAAGATGCTTGGCCCTGTCAGGGGCGTCCCAAGAAGACGCTCCCTGACTGCCGTAGCCGGACGCATATGGTCAATGACCATTTGCCTCCTGGACTTCGTCACTCGCGCTTGCACCAAGCCGTCATTGGCACAGGGTGGCCTGCCCCCGCTTCAGCCCACACCGACTGAAGGAGACGATAAGAGTGCATCGCTGCCCTCACACCCTCATCGCATAGGGACAGGACTTCTTCCTGGTGTACCTGGGACTTATCCACTAGTGCCGGACCGGGGCCACCCGACCCGGCACTCTGGACTCCCAGTACCCATCGGTCATCCTCCGTGACCGACGGGACTACACCATACCTGTCGTATTCCCCCCGCGGAATACGACATCTTGCCCGCATCTTGCCCGCACCTCCCTGGAGGCTGCAGGGAGCTGACCCTTGGTCATTAGTTGTTTGCTATAAATAGCATCCAACAAATCTATGAACCGTGGATCCAGTCCCACTGACTGATCCGGGCCGCGGGCATGACAGCGGCTCTAGGATTATAGACTTAGAAAGCTTTACCGACTCCTGGGAACCGGGTACTCGGCTCCCAACTGCCGAGTACCCGTTTACCATAGAGCTCATATTGTTTGCATAGCCACCAAACAAGAGAAAACTATGGCTTGCCTCCGTGGGGCTGGGAGGCTGGGTCCGTAACAGAATGGTGAGTATTGTTAGATCTCGGAGAAAGGACATTTCCTGCATTCTCCTTCGATCAATACTCACCATTCTGTTACTTCTGATATACACCAGATTTGATCAGTAACCTGGTGGGAAGGGGCAAGCCATACATGCTAATTTTGCCCCTTGGAGAAAGATTTTAGACTTCAAACTTGACTAACGGAGACCTAAAAGGACCGTCAAGTTCACGGAACCGAATCACATTCGCGTCACAGTCCCCCCCCCCCCTTTTTTCTCCTAAGAAAAGGGAGAGAACTAACGAACATGTATCTCGCCTGAAAACACCAATATGCCAAGAGGGTTAACTACTCCCTGCATATCGCTTGTATTAGCCTGGGAATGAGCATGAATATATAAGATGAATGAACATGATACATATACATAATACAAAAAACTCTCACTATTGAATTACCTTATGATAACAGGACTTCAGACGTACCGCCTCCAACCATTCACCGGTTCGGCCATCAGTGACACAATCTGGTTGACATCCTCTCGCTTGACCATGCCTGCTTTAGGTTCTTTTCTTACCAAAGTGAAAAAAGGGGAAAAGCAGTGTGGTCACTAACTATCGTTTCAAAACAGCTAAAGCGAGTGGATTGGCTGAGTCTGACACATCCCTCATATAGTAATCCGTAAATGAGGACTCACAGTGCCATTGTGCAACGGCCATGATGTCCTCTAACGGAACACCATTGTAAAGGGCGGTCGAGGCGGCTATTCCTCTAACATCGTGTGCCCTTACGCCCTGCACCTGGTGCCCAGTCGCCATCTCATGAGTAGTCTGAATGCATTCGACCACCCAACGAGAGATAGTATCCATGGATGCGGCGCCATAAGGCTTTTTATGGCAGATCCACAGATGTCTATCGTTCGACCGTAACGAGTCAGTCCGTTTCTTGTACATAGTCAAAGCACGGACCGGGCACCAGACACTGGCATCATGATCAAACCTGGTTAACTTCGGTATAATGATCGGTTTGCCGGGATATCTCAAAGATTGGTTCTTTGACATAAATTCTGCTCTAGGCAGAAGACGCAGACCTTCTCCAGAAACAATAAATCGGTTCCTCTCTGCCGAAAGCGCATGGATCTCACTGCGCCTTCTAGCTGAGGAAGCTGCCAATAGAAAGACCGCCTTTAGAGTCAAATGCTTTAGACTAGCCGAACGCAACGGTTCGAATGGGTGCTTGGCCAGTACATTAAGCACTAAAGATAGACTCCAGGCTGGAATGACTACCGGTTGTCTCGGGTGGAGATTGCTCATTCCCTTCAACATCACGTTCAACTGGGCCACCTCTGGACTATCCCTGTTGGCTAGACAAGGGATAACTGATGCCAAAGCTGACTTGTATCAAGCAATTGTGACGGGAGCTAGTCCTGTAAAGAACAGCTCACAGAGAAAGTCTGCTATTTGCTGAATAGTGGATGGTATCAATACCCTTTTCTTCACACCAGTCTGCAAATCTGTTAACCTTGTTGTTATATGACTTGAAGGTTGACCTCCTTCTCGCAGCCGCGATGAAATCAGCAGCCTGTCGAGAAAAGCCTTCCGACGTGGAACGTTGTTTGACAACATCCACGCAGTCAATTTGAACATTTCGGGACGCTCGTGTAGGAAGCATCCCTTGGCCTGGGAGATTATGTTCGGAATCTCGGGCAACTGCACAGGATTTTCCACCAGAAGATCCGTGAACCACGCCCTGCTCGGCCAATACGGCGCTATTAGCAGGACCAGACACGGCTCCTCCCTGACCTTCACCAATACCTTCGGTAGAAGAATGGTGGGTGGATACGCGTAAGCGTGCATCCCTCTCCAGCTTATCGCCAGAGCGTCTGTATCGACGGCATTTGGATCTGGAATCGGCGAGACATATGTCATGATTTGAGCATTTTCCTTTGTGGCGAACAAGTCCACGTTGGGTTTGCCCCAATGCTCGAAGATCCGTCGCAGAACTGGAGGGTTGAGGGACCATTCTGTTGGCAGGATTCTCTGTCTGCGAGACAAAGCATCCGCCAGAATGTTCAATCGGCCAGGAATATGAGCTGCTTTCAAAACAACCGAGTAATTCCTGCACCATTGAATCAAGTGCCACACCCTGATGCACAGGGTGGGCGACCTGGTCCCTCCTTGGCGATTTATATATGATACTACTGTCGAATTGTCCGACTGTATCAATATCACCTTGCCCCTGATCATCGGAAGGAACTCTTCCAACGCCAGTTCCACTGCCATCATTTCCAACAGATTGATATGCAGCTGACTCTCCGGGAGAGTCCATGTGCCCGAGACCTGGTGTTCTCCCAGGCAGGCACCCCACCCTTCCAGCGATGCATCCGTGTAAACGGACAGCTGGGGGTGGGGTAGGTGCAGCGAAACCCCTATTAGGAGATTCTGACGCTGTTTCCACCATAGAAGATGCGATATTATCGGCTCCAAAACTGGCACCAGTTTTGACAGGGGTTCTGTTCTCTGTTTCCACAGAGACATCAGATACAACTGGATAGGTCTTCGCATTAGAGCAGCGTACGGGATAACCTGCTCCATGGAGACCATCATGCCCAGCATCTGAAGGAACCGCCTCGCCTGAATGTGGTTTCCCACTCGAAAACTCCTGAGGATGGCTAACAGAGACACCACTCTGGGCTGTGATGGGTAAACCCTGCCCTCCTCGAGGTCGAATCGCATCCCCAAATAAACGAAATGTTGAGTGGGCGTCAACTCGGATTTCTCCTCGTTGACTCTGAAAGTAACTTCAGAGTCAGAGCAGTATCCACGTTCAACCTGGCTGCCGAGTCTGCCTTGAGCAGCCAGTCGTCTATGTAGGTGTGTAGCGCCACGTTCTCTTTTCTGAGAAACGCTGTCACCGCAAGGACCACTCTTGTGAAAACCCTCGGAGCTGTCGACAGGCCAAACGGCAGAACTGTAAACTCCCATACTTGATTCTGAAACGCAAATCTCAGAAACCTGTGCCAACTCCGATTCATCGGAATGTGGAAATATGCATCTTTCAGATCGATCGATACACACCACATTCCTTTCCTCAATCCCGCCATTACCGACCTCAGCGTTTCCATCTGGAACCGAGGCGTATGGATAAACCAATTTAATGGCCTGAGATTGAGTATGGGTCTCCATCCCCCTGTGCTCTTGGGGCCAAGAAACATGTTTGAATAGAAGCCTGGAGTGTTCCGGTTTGCTGGTTTTATTGCTCCCTTCAGAAGCAAACCCGACACTTCCTTTTGAACGGCTTCTAACTTGTCTGGCTCCCTAGGTACAGGTGTCCAGACAGGTGCCAAAGACAGATTTTGTGGTGGAAAGTCCCACCACTCCGGCATGTAACCCTGGGATAACCATCCCAGGACCAGACTGTCTGACGTCACACCTCGCCAGGCCTCGACGAAACGCATGAGCCTTCCACCCACCATAGACGCCTCGACGTCTAACGGGGTTGTCCGGCTCGCAGTCTGACCCCCCCTCTTTCTTAACGGGAGAGAGTGAGAACCATTTCGTTCTAGGCACGACGGGTATAACTGGCACCGCTGTTCCTGTCGCACAGGCGCGGTCCAGGCGGATATGAAGGGAGGTTGCGTACCCTCAGGTACGCTTCGGCCCCTTCTGTCCGCCCTTTGAGCCCTTACCCTTGCCCTTCCCGCCCCTAGGGCGGTCAGGAGCAACATTGGGGAGGGTAGGCGCCTCTACAACCTTCCTGGGCTTCTTCGCCGGCGGCGGCTCCGAGAACCCAGCTGAAGCAGAAGTCGCAACAGGCCTGGCTTTCGCCTTGCTCTTATGCTTCTTTGAAGGCTGTCCCGTTAGCGGTTTCCCCACAGCCCCTAGTGCGTGCGCTTTCCGCACTAGCTCTAGCTGTAGGTTTACCGCTAACCGATTCTGCGCGATACTGGCGGTATCCTCTAAGATGGCCCGCGCTTGGCCACCGAAGATGCTTGGCCCTGTCAGGGGCGTCCCAAGAAGACGCTCCCTGACTGCCGTAGCCGGACGCATATGGTCAATGACCATTTGCCTCCTGGACTTCGTCACTCGCGCTTGCACCCTTGCCAATGCGTCCATTGACAGCACCAAGCCGTCATTGACACAGGAAAGCGCCACAGGTGGCACAGGGTGGCCTGCCCCCGCTTCAGCCCACACCGACTGAAGGAGACGATAAGAGTGATTGACAGCGCTCATCGGGGGCCACCCGACCCGGCACTCTGGACTCCCAGTACCCATCGGTCATCCTCCGTGACCGACGGGACTACACCATACCTGTCGTATTCCCCCGCGGAATACGACATCTTGCCCGCACCTCCCTGGAGGCTGCAGGGAGCTGACCCTTGGTCATTAGTTGTTTGCTATAAATAGCATCCAACAAATCTATGAACCGTGGATCCAGTCCCACTGACTGGATCCGGGCCGCGGGCAAAATCCCCGTCCTAATCGACGCAACCGACGGACGGGGCGCATCTTCATCGGCCGTGGCCGAAACCACAGACGGGTCAACCCTGGCTAGCCACGCCAGAGCATCTGACCAATCTACCTCCGACGAAGACACCCCCGCAAACACGTCACCCATTGACGTGCTTACGGGTCTGCCAGCCACGGCCTCCCGGCAAGGAGCCACGGCTGACACGCCAGGCACTCTGCTACCACACGGTCCATGGGGTAGGTCCGCACGGAAAACCGTACGGACCCGTAACAGTCGCGGAACCATAGCCGGACACGAGCGCCAACGGCACCCCACGTCCGGCTGCCGGACCAGGTGAGATAGGTGAGTACCACGCCTGGCCCGGCACACCCGTTCCCGTGACGGCTGGTGACAAACCAAGCCGCCCGGAACCGGTGCAAGGTAACGGATTGGCCTCAGCCGCAGGCGGAGCCGCTGACCTGGCTTGCGCCAAACCAGACAAATGGAGGCCGGTTCCGTCCAGGACGGAATTAACCTCCATATTCTCCACCTGCGGCTTCATGGGCCGCAGCAACCTCTCCTCCTCGGCCTCCTCGTCTTCAGACTCCGAAGAACCGTCACTAGACGAGTCAACCGTGGAGCCGTCCAGGCGGACGGCTCCCACACCTGACGGACCGGCCACCGCTACTGGACCACCCGGAGGTGGCCGCAGAGAGACAGAACCCGTCTGGCCGAAGCCAGACGTGCCTGCCAGGGGGCCGTACGAGACGGCCCCCTCGGTAACCAGTCCAGAATCCTGTCCGAGGACAGGATCCGTCCAGGCATGGGGAGAAACTGCCCCCCAACCTTTGGTAGCAGGGACGACACCAGCGTGGGCAGAACGCTATGCAGAAAACCCTGCATAGCCGGACCAAACCACGCAGGCGGTGCCATCTCCGCCACCTCCAGCTGGGGACGTGGAGCACCCCCACCGGCCGAACCGGGCGCTCCACGATTTCCTCTCGGACCGCCTGACCCCGCGTCACACCCAGCCAAGTCCTTCTGGGCAAGGAACTTAACCATCATTTCGACAGACCACACTGCACAAACATTACACCTATGATCTATATTACACAGGGAACACCTAAAACAGACATGGTCCTTGAACATTACACGGACAAACTTATGGCAGTCGTCACATGATGGCGGGGCTGGCTTGGCCTATAAAATAAGCACAAACCTACAATAAACAAGCGGAACGAGACCCGGATGGAAGGCAGACAATTAATTTTCAAATAATTTTGACTCATAAATTAACCGTAACCTCCCCGCACCCCACCCCGCACCGTTACAACAACGATCGCATTGATTATGACGACAAGCACGCGGCGGGCACAAACACACCCATAATAGATCCTCCAGGATGTGTAACGGCTCCAGGAATCATATCGCATAGCATTCGGGGTATATTTACTAATCAATATAAATTATACTCCTAACGAAAGCAGCACGATATGTGAAGAAAACAACAAAATGTATAACAAACTGCTGTATCACACGGTAAAACCGCAGACCACGCATCTACTCAAGAATTTTGAAACCACCAATCATTGCAAACCGATCGTGATCGCACGTAAACTTGATCATTCTAAAGTTTCCGGTACCATTTTTAGTACGCAGCACCCAGAATAAGATGTGCGAATTAATGAACAATTTTTCTTCACATAAACATCCGAGCGACCGGGTGTGACGTCACCCGCTCGGATTCTACGGAGAACGACGTCAGCCGATATTCGTGTTAGAAATACCGTAGCAAACACCTATTTTCATATCTGCCGATCGCCTGTTGGGGGTTAAAGAAGGCGATCGTCCCAGATTCTATGGGGTCAGAAATTGGAACATGCGACACAACGAAATTTAGAGACCTAAGTCTTTTAACTATGGATAATAAAGAACAATACAACCTGGTTATCTTGGGCGGTATTCTCCATAGTCCTTAGTTAATCCTTTCACGAACACACAAACTATCACCGATTAAAGACTTAGATTTTATTTAAAACCACTAAAATCCCTAATGCAGAAAGCATGTATTGCTCTTGTTGCTATGCAAACAAGAATGAGCTCTATGGTAAACGGGTACTCGGCAGTTGGGAGCCGAGTACCCGGTTCCCAGGAGTCGGTAAAGCTTTCTAAGTCTATAATCCTAGAGCCGCTGTCAAGGCCAGCTGTATATCAGAAGTAACAGAATGGTGAGTATTGATCGAAGGAGAATTATGACATTTATCATTAGTGAGACGTCCAACTGAACAAAATGTCTCTGGTAATTCAGCCATTGTGCAACGTGTCCTAGTCAAAGTTTACACTTTTCAAATTAAAAGGCCTAATTTATCATTAAAATGTATAGTGAATTATTAAATTTCTAAAGTAAATATCTAAACATTTGTGTATCAGCAACAATGTCAATGTTTCAAAGCAGTAATTATTAAACACTTTCACTATTCATGCTGCCTAATCTTGATCACTTAAAATGCTTGACTGAACTCTTGTTGATAGCAATACTTGCATGCAGATCTCTGAGAAAAACTGAGACCATGTGACTAATCAATATCACCTCACTACCTATGTCTATTAGTTTTGACATCTCTAAAATCCATGTTTATCTATTTTGTAAAAGGGAAATGCTGGTTGTTTCTTTTAATAAGGCAGGGAAACGCGCTACATCTCTTGTTTCATACTTCTAGAGTGCATACGTTTAAAATTATTAACCCCCCAAAATCGAATATCATACAAGTTTTTGAAAAAATATCAGATTTTGTATTTGCCATAGCTCTAAAAGGAAACAAATGTAAGAGTGAACCTTTTGGCCCTGTAACCATTGACCATATATATAACATTCACCAAAATATTAAAAAAATTGAAATGGGTTATTTTGAAAAAAGATGTTATGAATTCACCCCATTTTGGCGAACAGGGGTGGGGGTATGGCTCCCACAAAATTTTTGCGGAGCATATCTTGCCATTAGGTAATAAATATCACTAAAGTAGCAGTAGCTCTAGTTAACAGGATAGAAATCATTTGTGTAAACCAAATACAAATACATTTAACGGCATCACCAAATTTGGATTCAAATATGAAAAATCACATTTTTTGGCATTTTTGACGACCCCTAATACATGCCTAAAACAGGTCAGCACAAAATGCTTGTGATTTTCTCGAACTATGGTGACCAGACTGTTAAAATAAAAAGGCCTAGTATTGTGAGCACTGTAGTCGGTGAGATATGAAGCCTCAAACATAGAAATTTTGTTACAAATTTTTGTCAATTTTAGGCAGGGGGTATTGGATAGGCCAGTTTTCAAAGAGTATTTGACCTTTCACTATAATACTTGGAATTTCCTGTTAATACATACATATGCTTACTCTGACAAAGTTTGAAGGAAATCTGAAACTATGACTTGACGGATTTCAAAAATTTTGATCCTTATATGGAATGACCCTCTGGGGAACAACTGAACCAAGTTTGTTCAAGGGAACTTGATCGGCCAAATACTTTGGGGGGGGGGCCATCTTGGAAAAATGCCCTGAACCGCTACGGATCGGGCCGGAATTTGTGAGATTTGGTTAGGCCCTAGGGGCCATTACAGTTTATTCAAGGGAAGGTGATGCATATAAAAAATGGCCGACATGGACCAATCAAAATGTAGCAAGTTAAGTGGTCATATTGAATTATTTATTTGATGGATTTTGAAGCCAAAATTGTTTTATAAAGGTTTTTAGCTATGCTGATTTCAAATTTGCCACATGACCTCCAGTCAAAAATACGTGAAAACATCGAAACAACAATTAGACATTGGCGCAATGTGGATATTCACTGGTACTCGGTATGCTCAAATGATAAGGAATGTGAATAGGCCACTACCATGACTGTACAGCAAGTGCTCTTTCTGTCTGCATTCTCTGGTCATCGCAATTCAAATCATTTTTACGGATGAATGTTCTTTTCCATTGAGCACTTCGCTGCAGAAGTGTTTCACATGACATGTACTCGGTATGCTCAAATGATAACGAATGTGAATAGGGCACTACCATGACTACAGCAAGTGTTCTGTCTCCATTCTCTGGCCATCACAGATCAATTTCAAAATCACTAATTTGAGAAGGTCGTTAAGCTACTTTACACTGTTTATCTGTGTGATTGGATTGGATTTCAAACTGGGTGGCTGTTCCAATATTTTGCACTTAGTCAAACTTTTAGGACAAAAATATTTGTCACACCCTTTTAACTAAGTATTTGAAAAATACAATGAAAACGTGTTCCGGGTGAGAATTCAGAAAACATAAAACTCTGCATGTGACATCCTGTCTAAATTATGTGAAAACTTAAACATCAATGCTTCTATAACAACAATTAAGACATGGGCGCAAATTAGGCTGGATATACACAAGTGCTCTCAAACGATAAGGAATGTGTAGTATAGTCTGCTATGTCAAAAATTATGCTCCCGTGCAATTTTCATATAGATTTTTGCAAACATAATTTTTTGGATAGTTTGAACAACAAACAGTACAAAAAGTGATGTTTACAATTTTTCTTCAGGCATCTTCATGGTATGGCGGCCATTTTTAAAAATGACGGCCGCAAAAGTGAAATGCGCTATATTTTTGGTCAAAATCGACTTCAGAGTGCTGTAAAATACATGTATTTCAGACCTTTCAGATGAGGAAGACGCATATCATAAATACCACTGCAAAACTGATATAGTTTTTCGAATATTTGCTGAATTTAGGCAATTTCTGTTTAAATAATATAAACAGTACCAAGATAGCGATTCTCAAAATGAATGGTCAAATTATAATGAACGGCCATTGCCGCAGTAACCATGGTAGTAGTACTGATTGTGGTGGCGGCATGACAGCAGCAATAGTCACCTCGCATCACACATGAACTAAGCTTACATGGAACTTGTACCGCCTTTATCGACATTCAGGTCATCACTACATTGTTCAACAGTTGTATAGAACTGCACATTATAATTACTGAGTGTCTTGTACTATATAATTGAATTACTTCACACAGTTGTAGATGTATAGTCAACTACATTAGTAATGGAACATGTAAGCATACATCGACAGAGTTGTCATCCTTATCGTCTGTGTCGATGATTGTATATTCAACATTCTCACATTTATCACAGTCCGAGTATAATTACTGAGTGTCAGGCGCTATATGATTGAATTACTTCACACAGTTGTTGTAGATCATTAATCATGATAATAGATGTATAGTCAACTGCATTAGTAATGGAACATCACATTTACATAACTCTGTACATACAAGATTGTTCTGCCTACAGCTACAGCGACCTCCACACTTACTGTACTTGCATCCACACTTAATAAGCTGAATGAGGACATCTGGGACTGGTGGATTTGTAGAGAGAATTGGTTTAAATCCATCCTTGCATTTCTTCCATCCAAGTGTGAGCGGATCGAGAACAACTGGGCACGCATCAAGTGATTGTCTCCAAATGTTGCATTGCAGATGGGCTCGCAGCACTCGTAGGATGGCACCTTGTGTAGGGGGTAAGCGTTCAACTCCTTGATGAGATTTCAGTTGATGGAACATGTGGATTTTCAGGACTGTCAAATTGCATCTGCCTTGAATCAAACAGGTTGCAGACATACTTTGTACACGCCTGGACAACAACGTCATATGTGGGTTTGAGTGCCAATCCTTTACTAACCTCTTCGCTTGACTTCATATACACATGGAAACATGACCGGTGAGTGCATGCATCCCACATAGACCAGGTATCTTTTAGGATCCTATTTTATCAAAGATGGGTTGGAGTTCAACTCGTCGTCGCTTTTCACCAGTTCCCATAATCAGCGCTACATCAGGCCCTGGTTGAGGTAACACTGACAAGGCAAGGACTAGCACATCCGTATCTGATGAGTAAATGTCTTGTATCCTTGCGTACGAATTGCTGCCGCATACAAAATCATCTTCGTGTCTGCTTATACGAACGACATTTTCTGTTGCTGATACATTATCAAGAACTCCCTGTCTGGTAACTGTAACAATAGCTGATTTCGCATAGCGAATTAATTGGTCAGCGAGAAATAAGGTTAGACTATCCTTGGTTGCGGTGCTTTCGCCTACTTTGAATCCTGCACTTGAAGATTTCTCCCCGGTTCGACATTTTCGTGTAACATCTTTTAGAGAGTTTGGAACACTAATCATCAAATATGATGTAGGCAGTGGTGTAGCCTTTAGCTTTGTAATCAATTGCCCGGGTAACGACATCTGATAAGTCTTTACAGGTTTTCATTCGTTCTTTGTTTACTTACTTTTAATAAGGAGAATTTAACCAACATCACTGATAAAAATTAAAAACTAAAATATCAAGTACTTATTGGCAAACTAATTTAAACTTATTAAACGATGTCTTACAGGCTAAAACTGATCAGTATAAACCTCAAAACATTGTTTTCTAAATATAAACTAGTGCATTATCTATTTTTCATTTAACACCTTTACCCATATCGATGATCTTGATTATGTAGCTTTTAACCATGCTATTACGTCGCCCAAACCTTCTATCATGCCTTTGGTACAGCAACTCCATCTTGATAAATCAAGAGGAAGGTCTGGTTAGGTGTCACATAAGGTCTGGTTGATAAATATATTACAATTTTTGGACACTGCATTTGCCAAGAAAGTATTAAGAAAAAATAACAATAAAAATGAAAAATTATCCTTCCTACGTCATAAGAAATGCATATGATAAATAAAATGTGCATAGTAACAATGTATCGGAATGACTAGATATATAAAAGATATTAATTGTAAAACAATTTTTATGAATTAGATTGTATTCAGTATTAGCAAGGATTTGAACCGTGGTACTTGTGGTTTATAAGTCAAAGCCTCAACCTTTGGACCAATGACGATATTGTCTAGCAAGGTTGTCAAAATGCTGGTACCAAATGGAATATATACTAATTTTGAAGGATGAAATATAACCAAGCATGATATTTAGATTGCACATAAAGGAAATAAAAAAAACCTGTTATCAATTTAAGACTTATTTATATGTACAGCATACAATTGTACATACAGCATACAATTGTACACGACATTTTCTTTAGTAACCACTCTCCATAGCAACACATTTTAAATTGTCTCCCTTGTCTTAATCATAGTGTAGAGCTGACTATGAAGTTTTTGCAAAATAAACTGCTTATCTTGTCCTGTATATATCTTAGCAACTATACATTTGATTGTTGCAAGATTTTCAGAATATGAACAGATCATATTATTGGTTATATAAATATCTTACTCAAGGCACTCTTGTTAGGATGTCATGTGGTTTATGCTAGAAAAGATTTTTTTATTTGAAATAAGATTACATAATTTAGCCCTTTTCACATGACGAAAAATTACACATGTATGTACTTTTGCACACATGTAAATTTTACTACATATGTAAATTGTAAATTTGCTATGCATTCACATGAGATATAATAATTTGGCCAAATAAAGAGTATACTCCAGTTGTAAATTGTTCTCCAAGATGGAAAGACTGACATATTATAGACTGCAAAGAAGAATCTTACCATACAAAATATGTGTCGGTTTGGCAATAGGACTATCCCATGAAAAACGGATCTGGAGAAGGAAGCGATCTACTGATTGGTGGGATGGAATTGTTTTAAAGACATTTGATGATCGCCAGTGGCTAGAAAATTTCAGAATGGGTAAGGATACGTTTGACTTTCTGTGCTCTGAATTGGAACCCAGCTTAGTACCTGAAGACAATCCTGTACGAGATGTTCTTACTACTAAAAAGCAAGTCGCAATCGCCGTGTATTGGCTTGCTTGTTCGGCTGAATATAGAACAATTTCGAATCTATTTGGTGTTGGAATATCGACAGTTTGTAAATGCGTCCACAATGTTTGCAATTCAATTGTGGACAATCTACTTGATCAATACGTACGCCTTCCGAAGAAAGATGATCTTAAGGATGTTATAAGGGGCTATGAAGAACTATGGGGCTTCCCAAACTGTGGAGGTGCAATTGATGGTTGATCATGGAGACTATATAAATAGAAAAGGGTTTTATTCATTAGTACTTCAAGGAGTTTGTGACTACAGATACATTCTTCGTGATATCAACATCGGGTGGCCAGGTAGAGTGCATGACGCTCGCATATTTGCAAATTCTGAAATCTATCATAAGGGTGAAAACAAATTGCTATTTCCAAACTGGTTCAAAGATGTGTCACTTCCGGATAAGGACATTTCAATACCGATTGTTCTTCTGGGAGATCCAGCATATCCACTCAAACCATGGTTACTTAAACCATATTCAAACAGGAGCCAGGTATCTGCTGTTCAGTCTACCTTCAATTACCGACTGAGCAGGGCAAGGATGACGATAGAAAATTCATTTGGGAGACTCAAAGG
Source organism: Chaetoderma sp. LZ-2023a (assembly GCA_034401795.1). Lineage (NCBI taxonomy): Eukaryota > Metazoa > Mollusca > Caudofoveata > Chaetodermatida > Chaetodermatidae > Chaetoderma > Chaetoderma sp. LZ-2023a. The sequence continues at coordinate 15,183,613 of CM067362.1, forward strand.
ACGATGGAAACGATTACAGAGACGATTAGATGTAAACGTTGACCTTGCCTGTACTGTCATTGCAGCTTCCGTCGTCCTTCATAATCTCTGTGAATTATGCCATGAAGGATATGAAGAGTTGTGGAATGAACATGAGCAGGTGGAAGGTGATGACACTGGTGAAGATGTGACAAATGACGTTCCTGATATCATCTCTGCAAAGAGAATCCGTGATGATATTGCATCAGCATTTGCATATAATATTCTGTAGGCTTGACTCTTGACTATCACAACTAATTTATTACGCTTGCAGTTAGTTACACTAGGTTACGTAAATATTGATCAAAACTGTTAATTCACAGGCAGAGACCATTTAAGTTACTTTGTTTATTTTGTAATTGCAAGTAAATTAAAAATGTTCATTTTAATATTATTCTCTCGATGAGCGAGTGACTGAGTGTTGGAATGAGTGGGTGTGTGGGTAACTAGGTGAATGAATCTTTGATTGAGCGAGTGATTTATTGAGTGAGTGAGTGGGTGAGTGAATGAACGAGTGACTGAGTGAACGAACCAGCGAGTGAGCGAGCGACTGAGCGAGCGACTGACTTATGCCTCTGTTACTGCCTGAATTTCACATTTAGAGAATACACGTCAAATCTTAATCAACAATACATTTGTTTGATGGTTTCTAGACAGATAATTTACTATTATGATTGCTAGTTCCATGTGACATGGTTACTTGAAGACAAACACTGGGTTTTCTCTGTTCATCACCTGCTTACAAGAGTAAGCACTTCTCTGATCAGGCCTCGTGTAAATAGGAACACTTTTCAATGGGAAGATATTGACACCATGGCTAGATTTAATATAGTCTCAAAGAAAGCTCAATCACAGAATTTTATACCAAACGCTTGTGAGAATTATTTAACCAGCAAGCATTTTTCAGCAATATATTTTGACTCATTGAGTATATTCAAAACAAAGCTTGAACATACTAAAAATATATTGCTGAAAAATGCTTGCTGGTTAAAAAATCTGTCATTGTCTTTTTCAATGGTTGTCATTGAGAAAAGGATTAAGATATGCTGCTGGAAAGGGAGGAGGATATGTGCACCATGGCATAATATTTGACATGTTCTCCAACAGTATGGGAATTTCATGAATGAAAATCATTGTGCTTTTTCAGATGTTTTATATGAACTAGGAAACAAATTATCAAAACTAATCCATTGTGGATTTTATTTAACAAACCTTTCAGCCACAACACGCATAATATATAATCTGGAACAATTAAGAAGTATTACTGTCTATGTTCTTGAGAAATCTCAATATAATAATGATCACTAGGTATCGTTGCAACTGCTTACTATGCATAATTACTCAATAAACATATGTAAGTGTAAACATAGGTATGATTTTGAACGTCGTCATTGCAACCAATTACTGAGCAAAACGTTTTCTTAAAGTAAAAGTAACAGGAATTATGAATGCTTTCTGTCACACTAAATATCAAAGGTTAACATAAGAACTGTCATTTGCATTCTCAAAACCTGTATCATTAGTACTTGTCCACTGGGAATATGGATATGAGACACCTTGTGGATGAGTAGTCATATGGTTCGGTACTGGAACGTTGCCACTTCTGCTGGGAGATTGTACTGGATTGTGGCATACCATTCCCATTATCATTTGCATCATATTGTATTGATGTAGTCTCTCCTCTCTCCTCTGTCGTTCTTCCATCTCAAGCTTCGTCTTTTCAAAATCCATTCTTTTCATCTCTGCTTCTAGCTTTTGCTTTTCAAGACACATAAATTTCTCCTCTGCTTTCTCATTTACATTGCCAAATCCTTCCATAACCGACCCCAAAGCAATTTCCAGACGTGTCTTTCTAGGCTTCTTTTCACTCTTCGAAGGGTTAGTCTTGATCTGATTCTCTTTGGCACTTTTGGTGGTTATCTTACTATCCTCTTTAGATGTTGATGGTTTGACACTTTCCTCAGTATCTGTTGTTTCATTTAAACTCTCAATTACTTCATTACTTTGCGCAGTATTAGGCCCATCATCCTCGTTATTGTCACTTGATTCACTTAAATTAGCAATATCATTAAAGCCATCAGAGTCACTTTGTTCATTTTCGGAATCAGTTGTACGCCTCTTCTTGCTGAGTGGCTCTATTATTTTAACCAGAGATGATGCTGGTCTTGTACCTAATATCGCATCCAAAATGTCAAAGTATTTACAAGTCGTTCGTCCTTTCCCACTTTTATTCATGTTGCCTTTACATAGTCTATAGCTGCGCTTCAAAGTATTCATCTTGGCTTTGCACTGTTCAGAGGTTTTATCATATCCTTTTTCCTCCATCTCAAGAGCAATTCTTCTGTAAATTCCCGCATTGTTCACTTTAGGGTCATCTAATTGTTCTTCTACTCTGTGTTCTTGCCATAAATTTATTAAACAAAGATTCTCATCTTCAGTCCATGCACCTCCTCTTCGCTTTCCATGCTTTGACTTCTTAGGTGGCATTTTACACTCTTATCGCTTACAATGTATTTTTCAGTCTTAACTCTGATCCGTTCACTTATAAAATGATACTGTTTGTAACACCTGCTACAAAAAGGCTGCGTTATGTCAAACTATTATTAGCTCTGTAAATAAATCTGATGCAACCCTTCTAAAAATAGATCTGATGCAACTCAGAAAATTATTCACAGAAATACTGCATGGTGTGTAAATTTGCAATGCGTTCATATGCTGAAAAACACACACTTTTGCACCTGGTCTCCCCTAGATGCAAATTTACACACCTATGTATTTGCATTCACATGACATGATTTACACACGTGTGTAAATTTGCATATATGCAAATAAAAATACAGGGTATGCAAATGTGTGCATGTGAAAGTGGCTATAGTATCTACTCAAGCTTATGCAACATATCTGGCTTAGATTAGCATAGTATTTACAAATAAAATTGGTTGATCAACCAGGAAAGTGAAAAACAGTACGGAACTGCCAATAAATCCGAAAGAATCTTAATGCTAAAAAAGGCTCCACTAATATATGCATAATTACTCTAAGGAATTTTGAAAATTAAAGGCTAAAGTGCCTGTCAATTTTGAATTCATTAGGCATCTCATCAGGGTTCCAATGCCAAGTTCCTAAGCACCATTTCTGATTTGAATAACATGTTGGGACCGATCATAAAATTCAAATTGGAACCTATGGTGCCACTGTAATCCACTAAACAAACAAGCTTAATCTAATTAATCTTAAGCTTACTTATGGTTTAGCTTTTTAACAGTATGCGCTGATAGTAGGTTTAGTTCAAATATGGGTTGTTTTAGCAATATGTAGTGACATTAGGCCTAGATTGTTTTTTAGTTTGTTTGAGCTTTAGCTAGTTCGAGAAATATGATTACTTAGGCTTAGCTATGGTTATAGATTGTATAAGCAACTGGGTGTGTGTCTAGTTTTGCTGCCCTTAAAATAAAAACAATGACAATTTTTAAGTGTTACCAAATGACATTCAACTGCACGATTGTGATGCTTTCCATTGATTATTTGATTCACAGTGACATTTGAATACATTTCAGCCTCCACCCATACTTGATCAAGTCCACTTCCCTCAACAGTCTGACCTAGGCAACGCAAAGCACACAATACAATATGGAACTGGCCAGGGTGTATAATCCATTTATTTTTATACACATCTAGATATGGTAATTTTAAGGCTCTTTTGTAGAGATCCATGTCCATCCACTCCTTGGACCAATTGGTTTATTTTGTAGAAATTTTCCAGACCAGTTATTAGAGTTGACCACTCATGTGCCACTGCATTAATAATAGGGAGTGGATGTACACTATCCGTTGTCTGTTCTTCATCAACGAGACTTGAATTGTATGCGCCCCATACTGGAATGTGTTGAGATTTGTCCTGCGGTGTGTCTACATCGGGATAAACTTCGATGCTTGTATCTAGTCACTGGATCCTCTAGTACTTCGGCATATGCAGTGTCATCTGGAGGTTCACAATCAAGGTCATCTGTAGCTAATTTTGGTCTGTTGAAGTATCGGGCCAGAAGCCATGTCACATCAGTTTTCTCTGCATTCTGGCATTCCTCATTAGGAAAATGCGGGCCTTCTCTTGGTTTAGGATTACCGACGATACGTGATTGTGGTATATTTATCAAAGATTTTGGAACGTTTGCCAGCTTCTTGACATCAACTGCATCAAGATTTAATGAGTGTGAGTGTCTCATCTGTCTCTGACAATGATTTCGCTTGATAAATAGCATTGCTGTTCCATGGAAAGAGTTTTTTCCATCAGGCGTATCTACACTGCTATTGTCTTTTACTGCACAAGGTATTTTAGATACATGTTCTGTCACTTTGTTGTATGATATCCCAATGGCAGCATGCTGTAACATATCAATATGGGTTCTGCTTTGATGTGTATGGTAGGAATGCAATGCCCACAAGTAAAAGGAGTTTCAACTGTTGAACGAAACTCATAGCTTTCTGATTTAGGGGTATCTGATACCTGCCTGTCTGATTTGTGTACTTGAATTATTTGCTGACCTAAATTACGGCACAAATTGTTGATTATAATATTACGGTGTTCAATTCTGTTATTAGTGGACCCCTCAATGATCCAACGCAATAATGAATACAACTCATGAGGAATATAGCTATCATCAACTTCAAGTGAACCAGAGAATGTCCATGGTTTATTCTTTGTCTGTTCTATAGCTCTTCTGATTAATTTTGCAGAGTCAAAGATCATCTGGAGTGCTTCTGTTGTGCTACACGCGGCTCGATCTATGGCAGCTGAGGCACCGGTATGAATCAATTCTGGTTTATTTCGAGCAGCTGGGCGACTGAATTGTACGTACATTGGTACAGTGTCTCTGAATTTTATTCTTCAAGTGTTGGCGATATATCTTTACATCGTCAATGCCGTGACTTTTTAGACAGTTTGTGTAATCGCTTTCGACATCTTGCTTTGAAATAATTCTCCCACTCTCTAATGACATTTGCAACTCCGTGAAAAATTCAATCTCAATTCAATCTCGCCAGCAATATATTTAAGTGTTTTCTACGTGAACACTCCCGCTGTCAATGGTATCAGGATCTTTTTGTTGAGAACAATATGTTGCCCAGTTCCTGGTTATGATACTTGAGGTCATGAGATAATGGATCAGACTTGGATATCACTTCTGCATAAAATACTTTCCAATCATCATTGTCACTACTTTGTACAATGTCACCTATCTGCTTTCCAATATTTTCAGTCACACAGGCATGTAAACTTTCTGTCTCATCACTTTGACAAAAGAAACATAAATGTATCGAAACCATGTGCTTTTGATCTAGTGAATGTCGAGGAAGGCTTTTCCTGTTCCTCTGTGTATGAAGTGGGTGTGGATGGACGGCCTCGTTTTCGGAGTGCTGCATCATGTCGAAGCTTCGCTCTGTGTAGGCATACAAAATTTGTTGCTCTAGGATAAAAATGCATTTTGCTTAATCAAATCACTTGCCTTTATATCCTTATCTAATCTTTCATTCACGGTTATGTATTCTGGATCATTGAAGGAGGCGAATTCTCTGATTCTACTAAGAAGCTTTTTAACTGTCACTTCAGTAGGGCTTTTTACTACATCTTCATTGTTCTTTGTTTGGCATAATATACAGAGAGCATAGTTCGTGATTGGTTTCTCGTACCGCTGGCGGGTGGTTCATTACTTGGCACTGATGGATCACTCATTGTCTAGTTGGCTAGTGTACCTGTAATAAATAATATAAAGAATTATAATTAACAGAAAAATAGAAAACAATAAGGTAGGCAAGTCAGGCTGACAATCTCAGACCTACCTCTAACTGCAAACCCAAAATGCCCACCAATACTGGACAATCGCCTGAGCCTTGAAATCCTGACTTGCCTACCAATAAATAGACAATATCGAGAAACAACAACCATTTTGAGACAAATAACACCAATATGGGAGAAAAACATTATTTTGTTTGTTGTATATGCTACAAATAAGTTTTACATAATAGTATTTACACACAGAGAGGTAGTATTTGTATTCATAAACGCTGCAAAATAAATCAATTCACCAAAAATATGTGTTTTCTTAGGTCGTGGCAGCCATTTTGAAAATTGCTTACCAATTATGGTAGATAGGGTTGAAAAAAATGTAAACATGGTTTTTCTCACTCACATAGGTGTACTTTATCCAAAAAGTTATGTTTCAGAAAATCTATATGAAAATTCCACGGAATTACATAACAGCCCATACTAAAGAGAGAAAGTTGGACTTAGCCGGGACTAGTCCACACCTTCAAACTCTCTATCCTTGATGACCTGGAACTAGGATGACGAGAAAGGGACTGCCTCCCTTGGGACCTAGAACGGTGAGAGGATATGGAATCAAAATGATCCTCCTCCACGGATCTATCTTGAAGATCGGAAGATGATCGGTTAGAATTATTAATAATCCTAGATGGATAAGCCGCTTTCTTCTAGAAGATGAATTTTGACTCTACTGAAGAAACATCTCTTAGAACAAGGATTAGAAACGGATATCTGAGCTTGAAGCTCCCTAGAGGCCTTCAGAACAAGGATTAGAAACGGATATCTGAGCCTGAAGCTCCCTAGAGGCCTTCAGGCACTCAGATTCCGCACAAAACTGGAAGCCGACTGTCCGAATATATTCTAACCAAAGGGGGTGGGCTGAAATAAGACTAGAAATTTGAACCTCAGAGAGCTTCCTGGACCTTCTGTTAAAAGTAATGAATCCCAAAGATCTGCATACTGAACTGAGAGAACCACAGGATAGATCCACCAAGGAACGAAAGACTGATAAAGGAACCTGATCACCACCTGAGCCTTAAGAACAGCTTCAGATAACAGAGCAAGGAAATTGGCCGACTTAAGCTGATCTGCATACAGACTCCCATTTAAAAAGATCAGTGGAATGCTGTGAGGAAAGAACATCCCAGAAGGGGCCAGAAAGAGAGTGAGGAGTAGCAACCTTCAAATAATCTTCTTTGGGAACCTGAACAGGCGCATCAAATTTAGAAGAAATTTGATCTGAAGGAAAATAATCCATACCATGATCCTGACTAGAAGACAAGGAAGGATGAACCAGAAAACTGGCAGAAAACCTCGAGAGAATCGAAGAAGGATCCCTAACCACAGAAGACAGAGAGAAATCTAAACCCGAATCAACAATTTGAAATTCTAACTAGAGAAAGAGCAACGGAAACAATCGGATCAAGATGATCAAAGGAAGGAGAGGCAGAAGAGGAAGGAGGAAGAGAAGAAATTGGAAGGAGAAGGATCTAAGGATCCCTGAGAAGAATCAATAGATGAAGAAAGACGGGGGAATAGATGATTGAAAAAGATATGACGAATTAGACACATGACTGGACGAAAACTCCGAAGCAGAAGAGGAAGAAGGAATACATGGTTTGTACAGCAGACTGACAATTTTTTTCAAGGTCCCAAATTTCAATTTTTAATGGCTAAAAAGTCGACTTGCAGTGAGCCGGTAACCAAAATGAGTTAAAGCCCATTAGCCCTATATAAAGGCCACCTCTCTATAAGGACTAGCTTTGTCTGGTCCCCAAGGTGGCATTTATATTAGAGTTGTATAATGTTTTGGTAGTGGTTCCATTAACACAATAGTAATGGGAAAACCAGGCAGCAATGAGTATGACCTTTGACAAAATTTGTGTTCAATATTTTAAAAATAAGTTTATCTTCAAACTGTTGCTGCCCAACCTGGGGCAACAGTTTGCAGCAAAATCTGTTTTTAAATATTCATCAGCTTTGAAGTGCGGTTGTGCTCAAATTAAGGATGGGATCATCTGAGTGGACAGACAGAATAGGTGCTCAATCATAAACAAAATAAAATAAGCCTTTAATTTTGGTACGTTTAAACTAATTATTGAATGAAAATTTATGTACCTTTATCTTGATCAGGTTCTCTGTGGATCATCAGTGTCAAACAGCAATGAAATATCCAACAGCACTAATGTCAGCAAGTTTATATTCAAGATTGTTCTAATTATACACTTAGTCACATCAAATTAATAACAGCAAGGAAAACCTATGTAGAGTATTTGCAAATTAATGTTCTTATTAGTTCTATCTTAGACTTTTGACGAGGTTATTTACAAGATTATGTTCACTGGTTGTAATGGCATGTCTCAGTTTGTTAGAACTTCCGCTTACTTTAACAAAATCTTCCCGCCGAGCCGGAGAATCCTTAAACAAATAATACATAGAAGACAGGAGTTCTTGGATTCTCCAACCACTTGCTAATGCACCGGTTTTAAAGCTATTGTGGACATCATGAAGTCCGCAGGAACCAACGTTGATGAGATGTGAATCATAGTCGTCCGCTATATTGTTTTTTGATCAGGCTGAAAAACTTCAGTTAACGTTAGGTTGGATATTTGAACCATTTTCTTAATGTTCAGCCGGCTCTCCCCAATAACACCAGCTTTAAAATGGTCTACCATGTCAATAATAATAATAATAGATTTGAGGACCGAAAGAAAAATATTTTTGAAAATTTACCACTAATGACTGGCTCGGTCATCTTTTGTTCTATATTAAATTTTAAGCGTATATACGAGCAAAAGGATGCATATGAATAGTCTCTATGAAGAGACTCGATATAGTACTATTGAGTCTCTACTATGCCACATAGGATTCCTGTCCGGAAATCTTTGTCATCTTTAAGAAACAATTTTAATATTAATGGCCCCACCAACCCACCCTTGGGCGATGAAATTGCTGTAGGAAATAAAACAAACAAGATCTGGTTTGGGTGACACGGTAATCCATAGATTTTTTAATGCTCGCACAGACAGTTAAAGAGCCTTGACCAGTCACGGTTATGGCAAAAATCTATGGACCTCATACAAACTAACTAGTATATATATTTATCTATACAATATTTATACCTTAAAAAAGGCATGCATATTACCATTGGCGTACTACAGCACTACTCAGCAGATCATAATAAGTCTGAAGAAACCTGAGGCGGGAGGGAGGGAATCTGCGTTAAGAACTTTGAAACATTTTTGGCTGGCGAACCGAATGATGAGCAAGTGGAAAACGCATTGGGCATATCCCCTGGGAGACAGAGGAGCTCATTGGACTCCTAATTTTTCAGAGTCACGTACCTCGGGCTGTGATAGGCTAATCTCCTTCTTGAGCTAGGAAAATCTGGTGATGATGATGCTTCCTCAATCCTGGCTTCCTTCCCGCGAAAACCACCCAAGCGCGACTGTGCCAAATCCGGTGCTTTGTTATCAGGCATCCGGATTCCTTGTGACAAAACACACTTGAATGTCTTTGCTGGAATCGAGCCAGGGTTGAGCAACCAACACATACCCAGAGCTGATAAGAAAGCTCCCCCACCCCCTGGCATTAATAGCACAAAATCACAGGAGGAAGGGGCCCACCCACCAAAAAAAACAAGATCTGGTTTGGGTGACACGGTAATCCATAGAATTTTTAATGCTTGCACAGAAAACCGGGCGAATGGGGTCTCTAATGCTAGGAAGAAGGAAAGGTAATGGAGTTCATTCATTCATTCATGCCTGTCCGGGTAGGTATGGTTACATTGTGCTGTTGAATGAACGAGTCCTTTTAGTGTTTAAACATTCTCTGCCTGGTGGTGACCAATTCTCAAAATCAATAATGATGGTTCACTGTCTCTGATATGCCATAGAAAACCCTCGTTGAAGCTGACTTGAGCTGAAATGTCAATTTTTGATGAAGAGAGGACAACCCATGATTATTCACCACTAGAATGATCAGCTCGCCTATCAGGCCAGTCATTCCAGAGATAAATCCCACAAATTGCCCACTCCGCGTCCAAAACTGACCTTCAAGGCCCTCTATGGAGGCCATTTTGGGCTGATTTAAGGTCAAGTAATTGAGGATTAAACATTTATGTACATATATACATAGAAAGAATGCCTTTGCTCTGACTAGCCGTGGGGCACACCATAGCAGGACAGAGGAAGGGCTCCGCAGCACAGAGCCCTTTCCCCGTCCCGCCATGGTGCGCTCCACGGCAAGCCAAAGCAAGGCAGTCTGAGAGTGAGTATCCAGAAACCTGCAAACTGGTTATGTTGATACTACCTTTGAATTACCTGTTCACATACAAAGTATACATAAAAACAAGTCAAAGCATAGATATTGGGACGCGTGCATGTACCTAGATGGCGCCAGTTAAGTACACATAAGTTACCTATTAACATTATCATATCATAATACGGCAGTCAAAGCTAAGATATCGGAACACATAGATTTCTTAAAGGGAGTATGTTGGTCCCAGATGTACAAAGCTACAGCCTGTCCCCTGTGTGCTCCCATTGATTTGAAATATATCTGGGGATCTTGCCACGGGATAATGTTATTCAAGTTACCTGTGTCATGTTCCTGTTGTCTTGCTGCAGGTGAGTTACGAAGTCTCGCAAGCTTTCCTCATCAGGGACATCTCCGATTACGTCTCGTAGAACTGGCCCATTCCTCGATGTGTAGATTTTTGGTCGAAGACTCTGCCTGCTCCCTTTGAAATGTCTGCGCGATGGCCTACTGGGATGTTCGATCCGGCCAGGTCCTCTTTCTCTAGGAGCGATAGAGCCTCCATTGACTCGAATCCCAGGGGTGGGCTACTGTTGCTTCTGAAAGTTTTTTGTGCTTCCCCCATATTTCGACTCGGTGTCAGTGGGAGTAGCACCGTCGTCGCATCCTCCTACGTTTTGCATGGTGATTATTAATTCAGAACTAGAAGAAAAGTTAGTCAAAATGCGGCGCAGAACCTACCCATTGTCGAGAGGGCATGCACGCACAGCGGTTTCACCCCTTCACAAATCGCAGAAAGCTGTGCGATCGAGCCGAGCGGCGAAGATGGCTTCCTCAATTGTCTGTCCATTCATGGCGTATAAGCGAAGTCTGTCTTCTTCGTTTTCAGTCAAAATAAGCCAATTTGGCACTTTAAAAAATGTTCTAATTGAGAGAACGGGCGCGGCCATTTTGTCACAACGTGGAGTTAATATACCCTTCAAAAAAAGTAAGTTCCCCCCTAAATAGAAGCTAATATATTGCAAGATATAGACTGAATTCCAGTAAAAATTTTCATAGATCACTAGTTCGACTATAGCATCAATCTGTGAAAATGGTTACCATGTCAACATTGATAGGCCTGAATGCGTATGCGTTAAATGCAAATTTGGCTCATTTACAAATTCGTAATGTCATACTAACAATACAATTTTTATTCAGTAGCAGTAAAATCATAACAGATAGAGTAAAAATAACAATTTTAGGCAATCCGGTCTCAATTAGTCATTTCATATCAGAGAAAGCATAAAGATTTCATTCGCCAGAAGAATTCCATTAGCTCAAAGGAATTAAACGATCGGACAGTAAATCACAGATTTCACATGTTAATAACGCGTGTATCCACCATTCTGCTGAATCACGCAGCGGCACCGATTTCTCATAGAGTTGATGAGGCGGATGATTCTGCGCTGTGGGATAGCCATCCATTCTTCTTGTAACAGCTGATGCATGTCTCGAAGTACCGTGTCATCATTAACCCTGCGATGCACTGCTCGTTTGAGTTGATCATGTTCTATGGGATTAATATCCGATGAGCAGGCTGGCCATACCATCCGCTCAATACCGTGATGGTCTAAAAAGTCATTAACTACTCTTCCACGGTGTGGACGCGCGTTGTCATCCATTAAGACGAACTGATCACCAATGGCTCCAGCATAGGGTAGCACATGGGGTTCCAAGATTTCTTCAACATAGCGATTGGAATTAAGGTTTCCTTCAATCGGAATCAAGTCAGTTTTCCCCCCTACACTAATACCCGCCCACACCATCACGCTGCCGCCTCCGAATGCTATCACTGGTTCTACACAACAATCTGCATATCGTTCTCCTCGGCGACGCCACACACGCTTCCTTCCATCAACTTGGTGTAGACTCACACGTACCTCATCACTAAATAAGACATTTGACCATTGCTGTCGGGTCCACCGCTCATGCTCACGTGCCCATTCAAGACAAATTTCTCGGTGGCGCAATAGCAGTGTGGGTCTCCTGGCCATCCGACGAGCACGTAATCCAGCTCTATGTAAGCGATTTCTGACAGTTTGATCACTGAATCTCTGGGCACCAGCACCAGCAGCTCTGTGTATCTGATCCCTTATATGGCGTGCAGTGGATCTCCGTCCTCGCAATGCTAGGTTTGTGATAAGACAATCTTGACCGCGTGTAGTTACTCTTGGTCTGCCACTTCTGTGTTTATCATGCACCTCATCAGTCTGCTGGAATTTAGTCCTCAGCTTTCTGATGGCATTTGGACCTGACGCCCATCCGACGTGCTACCTGTTTCACTGGATGATTTGCCTCAAGCAGACCAATTGCAATAGCCCGGATGATTTGCCTCAAGCAGACCAATTGCAATAGCCCTATTCTGGTTAGTTAACCGTGGCATTATTGAAGTGCAAGACTCACTACTGTGTGCTAAATTTCAACAATGTTAGTGTCAGAATGACTAATATTCCTATAGACTAAGCATACACTAGATTTTCCAAAGTTGCACAACGTTAATGTGAGAACGACTAATACTCCTAAAGAAAAAGCTAGAATGTCAGATTTCTGACTTTTTGAAATGCACGACATTTGCATTTAGTGACCGCTCAATGAGCCGTGACTCAGACACCGATTCACATTTAAAGGCTATAGTGTATGTAGTCACCTGAGAGAAATTTCATTACAATCGCCTATATATTTCAGAAATTATTAGCCTCTATTTAGGGGGGAACTTACTTTTTTTGAAGGGTATATATAGAGATTCGCCGCCGTTTCGTATCCACAAATATCTTATTTTATTTTGCGTGAATAATGTCTTATTACAGTTTGTTTACAATTACAAACCCTATTTGCCGCCGTTAAGACACTGAAATGTAGTCACTTTTACTATATAACGCCTCACGCTATTTTTGTATCCAGGCTAACGTAAACAAAATTAGAAACTTATTCCGTTGCCTACTGAAACTACGTAACGTGTTAGCGATGTAACAAACTCGGTAAACTTTGCTCAAAATAATTTGGTTAGCGCTGTAACTAACTCATAATAAAACTTTGCTAAAAGTAATGTAATCTGCGTTAAGAACTTTGAAACATTTTTGGCTGGCGAACCGAATGATGAGCAAGGGGAAAATGCATTGTGGGTATATCCCCTGGGAGACAGAGGTCAAAGCTCATTGGACTCCTAATTTTTCTGAGGCACGTGCCTCGGGCTGTGATAGGCTTAACCCCCTTCTTGAGCTAGGAAAATCTGGTGATGATGATGCTTCCTCAATCCTGGCTTCCTTCCCGCGAAAACCACCCAAGCGCGACTGTGCCAAATCCGGTGCTTTGTTATCAGGCATCCGGATTCCTTGTGACAAAACACACTTGAATGTCTTTGCTGGAATCGAGCCAGGGTTGAGCAACCAACACATACCCAGAGCTGATAAGAAAGCTCCCCCACCCCCTGGCATTAATAGCATATTAATGATATTAATATTTCCATGAAAACTCTAATGGTAAATTTTTGTTGAACATTTCTAAATTTATCGATTATAAAACAAATATTTTTGAAAACTTTCAACTGGATTGGCTGGCTCCTTTATAAAGCCAGTAAATCCAGTTATATATATATATATATATATATGAACTAGTATACCAAGGGTGGTTTTGACTAAACTTACCCATAAACTATGATCCTAGGTAGCGAGTAACTACTTTACCATTCTCCCAAAACATGATATGGATGTCCATTTGTTTATGTTGGTTCTTCTTGTTTAAACTTTCATCAAAGAAAATGGTGAAGTAGTCACCAACAGCTAGCAAAGTCTGCTCTTTAAAGTACTCAGCTAATCCAAACATACAGTTATATGCCGTTTTCTTTTCACCACATGAAAATTGTTTCGCTAATTCACTGTCAGGAAACATAACTTCAAATAACTTTGAAGTTCCTTCATTCCACAAAATAACACATCGTGGCGATTACGTAAGCCGAACCTCCTTGGGTTGGGAAAACTCTTCAGCGCTTGTACTAGGACTATTAGTATTAGCAGGTGTACCACTATTGCCAAAATACAATCCAAGCCCTACACCTAACCTACCACTACTCGCATTTATATTCGCCACATGTTTTGAGCTTTTCATGTGCGACTTTAAAGCACTTTCACCCATTTTTGACAAGTCAACTTCTTTACTACACACAGAGCAAACTATCTTATGTCTATCGGTTTTACATTCTGTGACCCACTGCTTATACTGAGTATTCAATAGCCATTGTTTGTTAAACACGCATTTCCCCATTGTGATAGCGTTTATAAAAGCGATTCACTATGATTTCTAAAGCGTAATGTTACAATCTTTAACAAAGCACTGAAACCTGCAATGTATAAATAATGAATAACTTGGTATGCCGGTCAGAAACGTGCAGAATATTTATAATCTTCGTTAAATTTTGTCGCCAATTCCTTGAAATTGATGGTTCCAGGCTTATGTATAGCACTTACAACGGGAACTCGTCATCGGCACTCGTGGTATTGGTCAATTAGACCACCCTATAGGAACGTGGCTAGACTCGTTATTACATGTTTTATTTGTTCTTACGGGCTAGAATATACCTAGTGGGCAAGTTAATGTCATAAAATAAGTTAAATAACCCACAAAAACGTATCAGATATGCCCGAATACAAACATTTTCCGAGAAAAATGTCCAGCCTGATTGGATGCAGGTAGAATCACCCTTTTAGCGCGTGCATTTATGAATGAAATTCCTTTGTAGTAAATAGTAATACGTCACATGTTCATTGATAAAATACTTAGCGCGCACAGATTGGCTGTACCCGGCGTAATTCAGCCAATCGTGACCGTTATATCTATCGTACACAGGGATGCTAATTTTAATACACGGGCGCAAGAACTAGTTACTGCTCATTTAACCAACATTAGACAGAATCACTATACTATACTACAAAAAGGACATGAAGACTCCTCTAATCAACATACTATATATTATAACGCAATACTGCGTATATAGCTGAAGACATCAGGATTTATCGCAAATGGCGCAGATCAACAAAATCAATGATTGTTGACAAAATTTATTTAAAACGTTATTCAGATTGAATAATTTGCACACAATAAATTTCTGAGGGAGGGAAATGCTAATTTTCAAGGGCTATTCAAGGAGGATGGGTAGATTTCCAGTACTTTTCAAGGCAAATTGCAAATTCACGAAGCAATGGAATAGAATTAAAACCTGGGGGATGAGAGGAGGAAGAGAAAGGAGGCTGCGAGGCAGAGAAACTCAAGACAGCATCACGAAAAGAAGGAGCAGAAGGAGAAGACAAATCAACATCAACTACCTGAGCTGAAAGGGAAGAAGACTGAGAAAATTCAGAACCAGAGCCTACAAAATTCCTATCATCAAACTCATTACGCCTATCCCAAGAAGAAAATGGAAGCGTAAGTTGGCGCTGGGATAAATTCTTAGTCGAGGCTAACCAACAATGAATGTTCGCTATACCGGAAGTTACGTCCCAGTCGGAAGTCTATCCGGATCTAAATGACCCGGAAGTGGAAGTGTACATACCGAAATCCAAACCGGAAACGGAGGTGCTCCTACCGGAATAGGTAAAATAATACGCTAAGACCGGAAGCGGAAATAGGAACTGGATCTTGATGACCCAGATGTCCTGTAAAATCGAAAGTCAGACCGGATAAGGAAGGAACGGAAGTAGATCCGGAAAACGGAAGTAAACCCGTGTCCTGAGGACCCGAATCCACCTAGAAAAGCTTGATTGAAGACCTTTGGCTAGAGGCGATCTATGTAGATTTTTGATAACAGGAATGACTGAAACTTTAACATTAGCATAAGGCTTTTGGATGGGGGCGGCGGAAGCCCCCACTACTGCTTGAGGATCATGCCTTTCACCCTCAAGACTAATGTGGGTTTGACCCAGTGACCTGCTCGAGTTCACCTTTGAGAGCTTTTTCACTCTAATTTTTTGTTTTGAAGACCTGATTTCTTGTCTGAACGTAAGAGGAATTAGTTTTCCCCATTTGCGGGCACGCCTGCCAGCCCTCGGGCTATCGTCCGATTCTGAAGAAACTTCCTGTTTCTTAGCCTCCTGAATGGAAGAAATTCTTTCGTCTAGTCCGATTCTGAAGAAACTTCCTGTTTCTTAGCCTCCTGAATGGAAGAAATTCTTTCGTCTAGCGATTTCGTCAATACAGCAGCAAAGGATTCGAACCTAGCAAACAAAGCCAAAACAGCTTCAGAATTTGCCGAAGAGCCCCCCCCCCCCCCCCTCTGTTGCTGATGGATTAGAAATACAGCATTTGTCTTCAACAACGGGGCTAGGGGAAGATCGACCAGAGGGCTGCAGTTGTTTAGAGGGCAAATCCTTAAAAAAGGGCTTAGATACTGACGCCGACCACCCTTTGCATATCCCGCACATCGTTGTGGGGGAACACGAAGTGCATTTAGAACAGACATGTCCTCCATACTCTGCAGAGTGAAGGCGATCACACTTGGAGGATGTGCATTTGATTTCTTATCGGTCGATTTAACAGACTCCTAAAGACGAAAAAAGGTTACAATGAAGCATACAGCTTGGTATTTGATTAAAAAGAGTATAGAAACATGTAAAAGGCGGGAAAGTTCAAATTAAAAAAATCCCTAACGACAAGAAAACAATCTTTCATAGGGAATAAATGTAAATCCTTATAATGCACTAAACTGAAAAGTGATAAAGGGCTCTTGGAGTACACTAGAGATTTAAGATGATGATGATATAAGCATATTATGATTGTTACCACGAAAACGTTAACTACAGCAACGAAAACCAGTAACATTTATATACATAGTTATAAAGTTCAATATAATCACAAAATATTTCCTAAACAGAATTTAAAGTTCAATATAATCACAAAATATTTCCTAAACAGAATTTAGGGAGGATAGACTTCATAGCAATAGGAAGTCCTTTCAAAAGTATAACTGACACAGCGCAAAGCTATAAAAACTTGTAATATTTGAGCAGTTATTCTGCTTGCAGAATAATTGAATGAACAGAGGGCTCCAGTGCGCATGCGCAAGCGCGCTTAGTGACAGGCGTCACTATGGAGTGAGTACAGACTGGTGCCAGTCTATATCAGACAATATACTGGAGATGGACCTAACCAGTAGCCTGGTTGAGGGTCCATATTAATAGGAATAGGCATGGGGAGGAGTGTATGCAAGCATAAAAATCTTATTCTGGTAGCTAAATGCAGATAATTGATTTAGCAAGTGGTGATTGAACGGTAATGGATGCTTTTGTGGTGAACTTTAGGTATTGGTACCTCATTCCACCAATCTGTTGCTAGGTAGCATGGCGACCATATTTTTTTCAGATTGGACTGAAAGTATGTGGTGCAAGACTACCCCTCATACTTAATTTAAGAAAGGCCCTCTGAAAAGCCAACCAGAAATGTGGTTGCAATGCAACCTGGAGCTCGACTTGGATATAATTCAATAAACCAGGGTTTTGCCTTGGAACCCAAGATCACTTAATCATGCACACTCATTCTAGGGAAGCAAACCCAAGATATAGAGCACTAACATGAGATAAATGCACAATTTTGATGTATAAACCATAAATTATTTTTCACGGTTATTGTGACCTTGACCTTTTGAACCCAAGGTAACTTAATCATGCACACTCATTATACAGAATCAAGTGTCCAAGTTTGGGTCCAGTATCACCAACCCAACTCAAGATATACAGCACTAAGTTGAGCTAAACGCAAAGTTGATGATGACGCCGCCGCCGCCATCAACATCCCCACCACCGCTACCTGGCAAACACGTAGGGGATCACAATAGGGTCATTCCGTGTCAAATCAGCAAATTTCCAGAAATGTCCCCACCTGACCATCTCAGAATTGCTTAATATTTTGTTTACAGCTACCTACACATATTTTAGGTGATTATACAAAATTATAGAGTCCAGTTTTACATACTTTTCAAAATATTGCAGTTTGAGTAACATAGGGGTGGCGAAAATGTTACAGGATTTTCGCACATGTTATTTTTTCTGCAACTTTCAAGTCCTAATATCTCCCTTATTATACATGCTATGCTAGCCATCTGAAATTTTTATCATTAATTCACTGCCACGTGTCTTACTGGAAAATGCAAAGAAATGCCAAATACCTTTATAAATCTTTATTTAATACTTTACCAAAAATGGCAAAATAATCTTCGACATTGTGCATTTTGCAACTTAAGTTTCAGCTGCAAATATTATTAAGAGGGACAGGTGGCACACACTATTGCTATATATCAAAAGAAAGCATATGGTCTTAGCTTTAATTTGATACCTAGAACAACTTGCCCCTATGATTATTTCAGTGTGATATTAATTTAACAAAATAGGGTTATTTTGTCAATTCGCGAATGGTTATCATCCTAGACTTAATTCTGTAAAATAAATTTATATATTACTTTAAAATGTTTAAGAAACAGGGTGATATATCTAATGAGACATGTTGCTAATATATCTTATTTTTACATTAATATTTATATTTAATACATGTAGATACGCACACAGTGTATATGAACATAATATAGCTTAGCAAACGCATGTGTTCTTGAGCGTAAAGACATAGGAGTCATCCAGCCGCAGTGGTGGCCCCTTGGGGGTATCCAGGCCAGAGTCTCCGACCGACACGAGCTCCCTGAGCAAGATAGAGGCCACCTGGGTAATGAGGGCTTGGTCGCTGTCGGTTGCAGCAATGGCTGCATGTTAACCAAGCCGGCCACTATCCAGCTGTTGGTCGGCGGAAGGGAGCAGTGGATAATGATCGGAGGTGTACGCGCGAAGTGCTGGAGCACGACCGGGCGACCAGCTGGCCTGGAGGCTCCTGACCGTTGTTTCGAGGATCCGCGACTTTCCAGGCCATCTTGGCCAAGAGGAATACCTGTGATCCAGCGAGCAGCGGCGTAGATGGCAAAAAGTTATCTACCGGAACGCGCCGCGATAAATAATTGGGGCAAAAAGTTATCTACCAGAACGCGCCACGATAAATAATTGGGGCCTTAACGCGCCGCGATAAATAATTGGGGCAAAAGTTACCTACTGGAACGTGCCGCGATAAATAATTGGTGGAAAAGTTATCAATCGGGACGCAACGCGATGTAGATAGCTGTGGGGGCCACAAATCGCCGATCGGCTGCCCCAGGGCGCCGATCGGCTGCCCCAGGGAACATTTCTACCGGGACGGGTTGCGACGTAGATAACTTTTTAGTTCGAAACATTTCTACCAGCACGGGCCGCAACGTAGATAACTTTTGCCCCATTTATTTATCTACGCCGAGCCTTATGTGCTTGAGATGGTATCATTTTGACTCCGGATATACTACTCATGGCGAACCACTAGGCATATTTTAACCAAATTTGGGTCAAAGGATCCTATTGTGCTCGGTCAATTTTTTTGCTCAAAATCTTAGATTATATTACAAATTAACCCAGAATTGTCAAATTGCTTCTTTGCATTTTGACCAATTTCAACCAAATTTAGCTGAAAGGATCCTAGTGTCAAACGCTATTAGAATGTCCATTCAGAATTTAGATTCGTACATATTTTGGCTGAAAATCTTAAATTTGACCAGAACTACCAGTCAGAATTTGAATTGTTTGATTTTTCCGGTCACCATCTTTGATTCTGAAATGGTAATGGTCCAGGTGATTGCCTTGGGTCTATTAACATAGGTCATCATGGACAATTTTTTAATGCTGACACGAAGATGCCCATGAATTTTATTTTAAAGCCAAAGATTATGTAATTTATTATAAAATGTTAATATATGCAGTTTATTTGTCTAGGGAATGCCTCGCACATGCTTCACAAACATTGGCATCCTGATCTTTTATATCGGGTGCTTTTATATTGTATTGAAAAAAGCATATAGGACCCTTTTATCATGTAAATTCAAGTGTCTCAATTTAAACACAACCATACAGGAATGATGTGGAATATTTTGGAAAAAAATTGGACCAATGAATTTTGCTACCTAGGTATTTAGTTCTGTATTTTTCCTTGTAATAGATCACATCCAGTGAGAGTAAATCCAAGGAGATATAGGTCCCCCCCCCCCCTCCACTGTTAGCTCACCTGGCATGGAAGGCCAAGATTTGGTCAGTGACCCACTTAAAACATTAGGTGGGAGGTGTTTGAGAATCAACAAACAAGGATAAAAATCAAACCAATCTTATCCAAATGTTTGCATTCAAATAAGGAAAACATGAACTTAGAGATAAATAAACACCATTTCTTACAGATGCAGATAAAATCAAAACGAAATGACTGAGACAAAGCAGAAGAAAAAACTCGGCTTTTATTCCTTCTTCCTTCACCCGTTTTGTCTTATTTCTCTATTCTCAGCATCTTCTTGCTCTTGTAATCATTAATCTTAGAGCCATTATCTTCCCTATGAATCCACTACTGAATCTTCCTTTCAGCGCCTGTCAGAATTACGCTAGAAACAGGGATTTTGGTTAAAATAAATATGTCAACCTGCCGACATAAGAGCGCGAAAAAAGGCTGAATGGCTCGAAGACAACTGGCCATCTAAAGTTGGATGGGAAAAAAATGTATGTATCTAGCGATAATGCGTAGAATACCGACTGACTTATCGGCTGCAACAAAAAAAAACGATCCGGCAACCAGTCGGAAGAGTCTTTAATTATGTTGAATTGTTTCACTGATAAAAGAAAAAATGCTATATAACTACAATTCCAAGAGAGACTTCAAGACTGGCAATGTCTCGGAATTAATATTTTCAGCGATTAAACATTCCAATTTTAAAAGCACTTACTGAAATAAGACTAACTCTTAGGCAAGATGATGACTAGATCCTAGGAAAGACAAACCTGGAATCTCAGTAAGAGCTATCACCGGAAATCCAAAAAAGGAAAACAGAACCGAAAGTTAATCATAGAACACCATGAAAACCGGTAATGACCCTATCCCTGGATGTACGAATCCGGAAGTGAAGAAAATAGGAAACAGAAATGCGCAAACCGGAAGAAGACTACCAGAAACTGAACCCGGATGTACAGTAAAAAACCAGAATAAGCATAGGAACCGGAGGTCAGACCGGATACGGAAAGAACGGCGGTAGATTCGGAAAATGGAAGTAACCCCTGTCCTGAGGACCTGAATCCACTGCAACTAATCTAAGACTGACATTGTCATATATGTTAAAGATGGGGGGGGGGGGCTTCCGGCGATGCCACCACCACTGCTTGAAGGTCATGCCTGTTCTTATACTCAAGACTCATGTGGGTTTGACCCGGTGACCTGCTCGAGAGCTTATATGCTCTAATTATTTGCTCTTTGTTCTTTATTCATCGGAAGAGTTTATTAGTCATACCGGGAACGGAAGTAAGAACCGGATCTTGAAGACACAGATTGAAGATTTTCTGTCTTCGGGTCTACTCAGAACTGTCTACTACTCCTCTGGTAAGATTATGATGTGACGGTCGCATTTATATTCGATAATCTGGGCCTGTCCTGACTACAGAAGATGTTGACGATTCGGGACGGTGGTCTTCCGTCGGTTCCAGAGTGAACTACAAGCACTACTCAAACTTTTGCCGTGAGGTATATTTTCACGGTGATGTTTTATTATGCTTTTAACTATACATCTAAACTCTAGCTGTACAATGACTTTAATAACGATGGATAGTT